>DVQK01000340.1:0-12141 GCA_018231685.1 Heliconius clysonymus
ACAAATAGCTTCGTGGAATGTAAGAAGAGGGATGGAAGAAAAGATGAATGAATTATTAGATGAGAGAGATTTGCAAGTTATTTGTGTGACGATTTACCGGACAGTCGGGTCGCTTTCTGGGCCGGCGTACCAGAGAGCAAACGGGGCTGCCAATGTGTAGATGTGTTATTGTCCTCTCGATTGTTTAGTGCAGTGAATACAAGGCGAACAACCCGAAACTGCTTTGGGTTCGCTTCAAGCTGGGGATAACAAGTATGTTCTTGTTAGTGGCTTATGCGCCAGTATCCTCAACTCCATTAGGCGAACTCAAGGAGTTTTAGGAGAGTGTCAGGGATGTTCTAGATAGTGTTAAAGAGAATGAAAAAATAATAATATGTGGTGATTTCAACGGATGGGTCCGAACTGCGCAAAGCGGTTATGAGGGACAGCTAGGTCAGTATGGTGACAAGTGTAGTAGTAATACATGAGGCTGGAAGCCTTATATTGGAAATTTGCTAGAAAAGGAATTTGTTTGTGGCAAAAACGATGTTTGCCTACAAACAACACACATGTATACATGGGAGCGAACGAAAGGGAAAAGTATGATTGATTTATTCCTAGTGGATCAGCGTATTCGAAGCCAAGTTATGGACACGCGAGTGTTTAGGGATTCTGAACTGGGAACAAACCTAGTGGTAGACCTTTTTTATACTAGCAACGGCTAGATAGATAGTTAGTCGTTGTTAGTATAAAAAAAGGGAAAAGAGGCTTACCAAAAAGCACGATGAATGGTGGGATGATGAAGTAGAAAGAAAGAAGAAATCATATTAGGATTATAAAGCCTCAGATAAGGATAAATTTATGAGACAGATAAAAAATAAAGAGTATAAGCTGCAAAACCCCCAAACGAAAGTACTGATAAAAATGAAGCGTATAAAGTCAGAGAATGAAAGAGATGAAAGACGAGAAGTTAGTGTCTCTCGAGGTTGCTCGCTAACCTGTAGAATGAAAGGAGTGCTTTCGGAAGATGGTGAAATTCAATGCGTATAAAGCATGAGGACCCCCCGAAGGGCATGTATGAAGTGGTTGATGACAATGGACGAGGCGAAAGAGGTATGCAGATCTCGTAGTGTTTGGCGCTCTATTCTCTCTGACTACACCGCTAGATTAGTTTATTAAAAATAATATGTGTCATGGTAATATCATAGAATTATAAAATATATATAAAATTTTATGAAATGTTTGAGCATTTCATCATTACGTTACAGCATTTCATGAAACGTCATTTATCCAGTCTACACATATCTGACCGATTGAGTCTCACTCAGCGAAATGTATTATCTTCATTTCCCTGTTCTGGTATGATTATATATATTCAAAACAGAGTGTGGCGTTGAGTTCCGCCACTTAACACACAATGTTTTGAAAACCGAGTGGAAAATAGGATATCGATTACACTTCTTACGTTCCTTTTTCCTACCCTACTATATGCGTCATAAAAAATAATAATTGTAGATTTTGTTAAATAATTAAAATAAAATATTTATTTTCTTTTTAGTGGAAAAGCAAGGAAAGGTGACGGTAACGATCTTACACCAAATCCAAGGAAACTATATTTAATAGGCTTAGAATTAGATAAATTGGGAAGAATTATTAACGACATGATTCCCGTGAGTGAATTGCCATTCAATGCCAGGCCAAAGACGAGAAAAGAGAAAAACAAATTAGCATCAAGAGCTTGCAGATTGAAGAAGAAAGCTCAACATGAAGCTAATAAATTGAAACTTTACGGTCTACAACAAGAACATAGTTAGTTTTTTTTTGTTATTTTTGTGAAGCTTTACGCTTTTTCCTCTATAGTCAGAGATAGAGATAGATTCCTGTATAGTAAGACACTGTCCATTGCTTACCGCCTAATTTTCGAGCCATGGCGTGGTGTAGGGCGGATATCATCGCCGCGCTTTATTCTGTTACCAGAGTGAGGCAATGAAAATGACTCGTTAAACCTCGGACGGGAATCCAGGTTACAACCGTCGCGCTTACAGTCATACGCTGTGCCGCTGCGCCACGACATTCATATATTTTTTTTTTAAACATTTCAGGACGACTTATAAGTGGAATTAATCAAATGAAACAAATAGTTAGTAACAGAGTTTCTAATCCGGAAAATAATGTCGACTGGTCGTCCCACATGAATAATATTGTTTCTACTGCAACAGGTATTATGAAAAAATATTTTTTTTTTACATATTAATATATTAAAAAATAAAGCATCTTTCTATCTTTTCTTCCCTTTATAACAGGGTAAGCAAAAGGAAGTTTAATTAAGACACTCCGTTCCTCACGCACTGCCCAATTTTTGAGATATAATGTGTTGAGTTGTGGAACTTAATGCTGCGCTTTGCATGCTGCTACCAGAGTGGAGATTGAACCCGCTACCGTCGTGTTTACAGTCACATACTGTTTCACTGCGACGTTGTTATAAAATATGTTATTAAATATTATCAATACTTTATTACAGAAATAAAGATAGCGGGAAAAACATCAGAATTTGTTAACAAAATTTTGGACAATGTCAAATCAGGCCAAAATAATGGCGGTCTAAACGACATAAACCTACATTGAAGGTAATTTACAGATTTACGAATATTATATAACGAAAGGCTGTTTTATGTACCTCCCAAAGTTATTTAGAGAAGAACTTTTATCTCTTATCTTTCATATTATAGAAGTTTAATTGTCAAAGACAATTTTATTTTTGTATGAATTGAAAATAGTTGTAGTTATTATAAATATCACATGGCAACTAACATGAATATTGAAAAAATTCTCATCAAATATATCTATTTATATATATATATATATAGTTATGGTTTGTATTGTTTTATAAATCAGGAATATTACAGATGTAACATTACAGATCTTTTTGCGGATATAAGATAAATACTGATAGATATATAATATCTGTTTTGGTTATTTAAAAAAAAAAAACTTTTTAAGAATCTGCGCTCGACCAGGCAACATTAAAAACAAGTCTCATTTAGACTCCGCTCATATTCGAAATTATCCGAAACTTTTATATTGGATTCGATTACATGTTGTTTTCAATTCCGGGACTCTATAACGTCCCTGGTTTATAATAATTATTATTATGGTGTGTTATTCTCCTATAATATTGGTAAAATATTAGCCAAACATTGTAGTCATATTATAGCTAGATATAGTGATAGTTTGGAACAGGTCAAATTTCTATTTATCTTAAGGTTAAAATGTTTAGATTTTAAATATTGTTTTAAAATATAAGTATAGCTTCGCTAAGCTTAAAAGTTACAAAATATTATTTCTATAATTCGTTGATTTATTGTTTATAAGTTAATTTTATATACTGACGTTCAATCTATTTGGTTTTATAAATCAATATAATGCTATATTTTTATTAAAACTTGTCCCTGTTTATATCATAAGAGTGATGGACTATAGAAATTTATTATATTTACATATATTTATTAAATAACATAATAAATTATATACTTTTCACATGTTATGTCCGGTAGATGTGTTGTACTCGTGGCCACTTGGAAGTTTTAGGATTATTTTTTTTTTTTTGTATATTGCGTATTTTTTTTCTCGTAATCGAGAATAAAATAATCAAAAGTGAAAAAAAATCCTAACATCAAATATGCGCAGCCAACTACAGCTAACTTCAGTGCGGTTACGAATTATCAGCCGTACAGCGCACTGTATAGTCCGACAAATGCTTAATTATTTTTTTTAGTAAACATGAGTCAAATTGGACGTGTACATAATATTCGATATGGATGCAATATGACACAGTAAGTGACACTTAGAGTCGCGCTCTACTATTATTTACAGTTGCGGCGCGGTGCGGTATGAGCGAGGGCATCCCTATGTAGATATCAAAAACATGCATTCTGTCCAAGTGTACGCGCGTACCTCTGATAATTCATAAAGTTCTTGTCGGTCTATACATGCCTTTGTTCCATATGTTACAAATTTGCCTTAAATATTAGCGTTATTTAATAAACATATTAGATTAATATTTTTAACCATGCATAAGTAAAACTATTATCAGTCATCTCATTATATTTATATTTTTAATAAAACATATCGTTATTTAAATAGAAAAGTGGCTTAATATAAAAAAACACAATTATTATGTATAGATAGGCTTGGGCTTGTAAAGTTTTAAACTTTATAAGTGTTATTTGTAATTTTTATCAAATTAACATGTCTGTTATTATGACATATTGCAACTAACGTTTTTCTATAATTAAAAAGAATTATGGTCAACAAAATTCCTAAACGACACATTGTACAACATTTTCTTTAATCCATATATAAAATATCGAGTAAACTTTTCTAATTAAACGACGATATTGCTATGTATATTTGCTCGACCAGACGTGATATGTACAAAAGTAATTGTGATAAAAATCTTTGTTTGTATGTCATTGAATTTTAAACATTTTTATACATATCAAATTTTATATAAATATAAATTGTCGTATTATTATTTTATTAAATTTAATCTATGTAAAAATAATCATTGTACGAAATTAATGTTATCTTTTTCGGAACTCAGCCTGCAGAACTATTTTTAGTTACGTCATAATTCACATTTATGAAAAAAAAAACTTTACACCTCTGTATGATTGAATAACATTTTATGAATCTATATGAAAAATTAAAATATTATGTGTAAAACCAATCATATAATAATAAATGTAATACTTAGTAGATGTATTATTAATAATAAAAGCTGTACAATTAAATTGACATTATTGTTTATAGTAACATGAAACTTTTTAAAGTTAGATGATGCTGATCTTAATAATAAATATCTTAATTATAGTTTAGAGTTAATATAGTATCTAAGTGATGTATAATTTGTCGTATTAATGTTAGAAATGTAGCTGAAAGAAGATTTATTGTTTTTTTACAATCAGCCTTAACCAAGAAAGAAATCCAGTACAAAAAAATAAGCAATATTTTGTACTAATATATCCATGTAAAAATATTTATATTATCTATGTAAAGAAATCTAACCTAAAAAGTCAACATTTTTTGACTCCTTACATTTATATATTTTATAATTTGATTTGTACCAAAAATATTTTAACTTTGTATTTTTTTTAAATTTGATTTGACAACATGCAAGTTGACTACAAAATATTTTTTCTTAGATATTTTCTTCAAAGCCAAACAATGTCAGAACAATTTTTTATTGTATTTTATACCAACATTTGACTGTGTTACAATAATTAAATGAATTGTAATTTTTAACAATTTTCAAGTGTTATTTTACTTGAAAATTGTTAAAAATAATTTTAATAAACAGCATTTCCTCTTGCTAAATGATCATTCTTAGCCATAATCCTTTGGTAGTGGAAATTATAAAAATCTTACATGAATGCTTACAGCATAAATAAGTCGTTACAAGAGTGTAAGACTGTCAATGCATCTTAATATCAGGTCAGAGCACTTGAACAGTGAAAGAGGTGTGGGCTCGAGACTTGCTATTTAAAAAAAAATATACACCTAAAATATTAAATGTTATTTTGTTTAAAAATATGAAGGAATAATAATACAGGATTAAAAATTATCATAAGATCATGCCATAAAATATGTATATTTTTTGCTATAACTATTCTGCGATTCAATAGGCTGTGCTAATCTGTATATATTCCTGTAAGATTTGTTTTGTTATTACTTTTATTGTAATATATTTTATTAATAATGATTATGTTGATATGTCATTTTATGTTATTTTTAAATATAAGAATTGTTTATGAATTCAAGAAATAAAATATGATACACAATATATATATATTTTTATTAAATGTACAAATTAGATGTTAACAACGTACTTCCTTTGATATGGCCATCTTGAATTATTTGAAGCTTTTCCAATAGTTTCTTTATTGGATTGCTCTGAAAGTCTTCAATATGCTCAATATAATAAACCAAAGCAATAGCTGACATATTTGTATGCTCTCTTAAACAAATAGCTGAAACAACAATATCAATTATGAATATTAATAGATTTGTGATTTTTATTTCCACAAAGGTAAGCAATAGCAATTGTATTTATTTTATCACAAATAAAAGAATTTTTTTATAGGTTTGACCATTCATTTAAGTCTAGTCTCATGGTTAAACTTATTTCATGCTCCTATTTAAAATATATTGTAATATATGTTAGAATAAAATTTAGGTATTGGGTTCTGTAGTTTCTAGCTATATGAAATCATTTATTTATAGTATATTACCTTTGCGGAAGTATCATTAATTGTTGGTTATAGGTGTGCACCACACATGGAGGAATGAACTATTTTAATTTTGCCACTCTTGTAAGCAAATCTGTTGTGTTCCACCACTCAACATGAAATGTCTTTAGCTCTAGCAGAAGCAGAGAATAGTGTATTGACACTAGGGGACACAGCATGAAGCTGAGAGAAGAACTAGGTTCCAATATGCCTATCCTGCTATTTATGGGAAACAGCATGAACCTTATATTTATATGTAATCAAAGATGCTTAGGTATTGGTAATTGCAAATAATCTTAGAAGCTTAAAGATATATTTTTGACAAAGTAAAAATTAAATACATACCTCCTGCAGAAATTCCAGACAAAATGTTTGGTTGCTCTAATTTTTCATACTTGAAGCCTAATTTCTTAAATTTATTTGATGCAGTAGTAGTTATTTGTCTTATGACCATGGTATGTGTTGAAGGATTTTCTGTCTGATAGTCTGGTAGAGACTTAGTTTGTATAGTTATAACATCTCCACATTTACATAATATTGGTTTTAAAAGTTCTACGATTTCACTACTTTGTAGTAAATTATAGTCCTTTATGGTAAATACAAAATCATCACATTTTATTTTATACAGATTTGCAGCTGCTTCTGGGATTGAATTGACCAGTTTTAAATGATCTACTGGTTGTCCTTTTATATAATCTGAAAGTAATTTTCCTTCTAATATATATAGTATTTCAATACTATCTGGTATTTGTAAAGGTACTTTCCACTGCAGACTGAAAAGATAAATTGTAATTAATATTTAATAAGTGTGATAATTGACAAGAGGCAACGAGTCATGTCTGATAGAAATAGTAGTAGATGCCATAGGACTACTGTGGGTTCGAATTCGATACAGGAATTTATGATGGATACTATCCTGGACTCAAAAGGAGGTTTTGCCACCCAGCGCAGAATAAAAGGACATTTTTAACGGAGTAACGTATTTATAATCTTAAATTTGCATGAAATTGGAGTAATGGTAAAACAAAATATAACTCATTATTATAACAAACCTGTCTGTCTGATTCTCAGTAATTATTTCATCCCAGTCTTCCCAAACACTTCTACTAACTGGTTCAACAATTTCTCCAAATGTTCCCATTGCTATAAGACGTTAAAGATTTGAAATGTAAATAGCGATCGTAAATATTGATCAAAATTTCTAAAATATTATACAGCTTTATTTATTTGTTTATTACTCCTGTCATAATTTTGAAATTGTAGTGAAGTGACAGATATTCAATGACTTGATATTTTTGAGAATTTTGAATAAAAACACTAAAAATAATGTCAATAGTGTTGTAGCTACTTTACAGTAAATGTCATTAATTTAGTTTTGAAGGGGCGATATAATATTATATATTTTTTTATAACATGTGATTGTGTATTACCTAAAATTATTTGTAATTTATGCTGTACAAATCTGTGTCGTTTACGAATTACGATATATTTCTTCACTTAATTTCTTGATATTTTTCTATTTTAACTTATCGATAATATTACGTTTAACCAAGGTTGTACAGTAAAATAGAATCGATAATATATATAATCGAGATTATTTAATTGTCAATGTTATCTTCACCGTTCTACTTATTTTTATTAAGAAATATTTAAATTATTCTAATAATATATACTTATTAAGAATTATTTTACATTTAATTTGTTAGTTGAAATAAATTATAAAAAAGGAAATGTATATTAAGTTAAAATTTCAGGGACGTAGTAACACTTAAATTTCAAAAATAACAATATGGCAGATATGGCAAAAGTATAGCTTCCAGTCATTTTTGCTAAATTTAAATTACCATAAGTAGCGCAGTATTCTCTAAAATATTATGGTAATAGAACTTTACATCGTGTTTATTGAACTCATAATTACAATTAGATCTTACTAACAATGTTAAAGGTACGTCATTAAATTCCACCGAAAAGTAACACAATTTCTAATTTTTAAGATAACTTATTTATATTTAATTTTCAGGATAAAGGGCAAGTAACATTTGAGGACAAATGGCCATCCATGCGTCCTATAGTTTTAAAATTGCTTAAACAAGAAACAGTAACCCAAACTGAATGGCAAGATCTTTTTGTAGCTGTACACTCAGTCTGCTTATGGGATGACAGAGGTCCACATAAATTAAGAGATGCACTTCAACAGGATATAATGATGTATATAAAACAGGCACAAGCTCGTGTACTAGCGCAACGTGAAGATCAAGCACTTTTGAAGGCTTATATAGCCGAATGGGGGAAGTTTTTTACCCAGTGTAATTATCTGCCCACACCATTTCGCCAATTAGAAAATTCCATTAATAATATAAGCAAAGGTACAAGTTCTAATGCGTCAAATTCCCAAAAAAAGAATAATAATAATAATATAGAAGATAGTTTAGTTCGAAAGTTGATGTTAGACTCTTGGAACCAAAGTATTTTTATGGATATTAAGCAGAGATTGCAAGATTCGGCTATGAAATTAGTACAAGCTGAAAGGAATGGAGAATCTTTTGACTCACAACTTGTTATAGGTGTAAGAGAGTCATATGGTAAGTTTCTTTACATGGTATTATTAATTACTTAAAACAAATAAGAAATACACAGGATATTAAAATTTTAATGCAATTTATTTAATGGAAATCTTAAAATACTAAAGATATTATTAGTTATTTTTGTTATCTAAACTATTTGCTGTTGTATTAGTATTTAAAAAGTGTATGTAAATTTTTTGTTTCCACTTTTTTGTGGAGTTTCTTATAGCATTGTTATTCTCAGATAAAAAATATATTTTCTTAATAATATTATTGAGTTATTGTCTTGTATAATGTAACATATCCATAGACATATGGATACTTTTACACATACAACATAATGCTGCATGTATCCTGTGTTTTTATTATGTTGTTATTTGAACTATAATCTGCTTGAGAACTGAAAGTGTTGTAAAGAGCCCTGACTCAGAAATCCAATGCAGGGCACAATGAGAATGACCACAAAAACCTAATTGTCTTTTGAGGCTTATGAGCTTGATAGGCTCATAATATAACATATTGCTAATGAGTTCATACCCTGACTTGCACTTGGCTGATTTAAGCTGGCTGTTCCTGCAATTTTTATTTAGGGATGGATCTACTCCTATTCAAGGGGATTAATGATACCACATATAGGATTGATGATACCACAGCTTTTGGGAATTACTATATCCAATTAAATGCCTGTCACATATTGAAAATATTTTTAACAATTCATAAAGCCAAGTGCTTAAATTTGCACTATTTGTGAGTCCTGAGTTTTTGTAAATGCAGAAATAAATCCTGTGCACCATCTGTGGAGCGACCCAACAACTACTGGAAGACACTCACATTTGAGAGTGTTTTTATTTATTTGAGCTGTTTTATACCACTGATTTAGTACTTCAATTTTTACTTTTTTTTTATTTTACAAAAATGTGAAAATTGTCAACACAGCAAAAGTTTTCCATAAAATTAAGAATTTATACAACACTAAGTGATTGTTTAAGAACACAAGACAAGACGTCATTGTAATATACTAAATGAATATTTGGGGAGCTGGAAGAGCTCCTAAAAGTCAATTTCAGTCTTCTTTCTCCTGTTGTTTGTCCTTATTAGTGTTTACACATTCGAGAATTAACATGGCCAGTGACCAGTCTTGATTTAAACTGAAGAATGGAGCTTTCATACAAAACAAAAAAAAGTTAATCCTACCAGTAGTTCTAGAGATCTTAGCGTTTAAACAAACAAACTCTTCCATTTATTATATTAGTATAGATTTTTTGTATAAGAATCGAACCAACAACCTGTCGCATTTACAGTCACACACTTGTGGCACAATTTTCTTTTTTTAACATGATTTTTTGATTGTTTCTTTTATTTAAATTATCTTCTTTTTTTAAAATAATTACTCAACAATTCAATTAACAGTAAAACATCATGATTGCATAATTATTATTTTAACATTAATTTTAATGTTACACCCAGAGTACCAAGTGGTTCCTATTTTGTTTTGAGTAATATCAATATCTGAGCCATCAATCATAAAATGTAAATTTAACTTATTTATTTAATAACAATATTTTATTAAACTGTATTTTTATTTTCAGTTAATCTGTGCTCAAATTCTATTGATAAGTTACAAATATACAGAGAGAACTTTGAAGCAGCTTATATGCAAGCAACAGAAGAGTTTTATAAATTAAAAGCGAGTGAGCACTTGTTGTCTAATGGAGTACAGTCTTATATGAGATATTCTGATCAGAGACTCAAAGAAGAAGAGGCTAGGGCTCATAGATACTTAGAGCCGGGCAGTGGGAGTGTCGCGTCACTCACTCAGTGTTGTGAAAAAGTCCTCATTGGGGAACATTTACCCACATTGATTGCTGAAAGTGCGCCTTTAATCAAGGCTGGTGAGACTGAGAAGCTTCAATTGATGTTTCGTCTTTTAGATAGAGTTCCCGAAGGTGTGACTCCTATATTAAGAGACTTAGAAGCTCATATTGTATCCGCAGGCTTAGCGGACATGGTGGCGTCAGCCGATATCATTACAACTGATTCTGAAAAGTATGTGGAGAGATTGTTAGATCTGTTTAAAAGATTTAGTACATTAGTTAAAGACGCTTTCATGGACGATCCTAGATTCCTCACTGCCCGGGATAAGGCATATAAGTGTGTTGTGAATGATACTACAGTGTTCAAATTAGAACTTCCATCCTCAGCCTTAATAAGAGGAAGCAAGGGCACAGCCCCCGAAAGCAAATGTCCGGAGCTCCTTGCTAATTACTGTGATATGTTGTTACGTAAGACGCCTCTTAGTAAAAGACTAACTAGTGATCAGATAGAGTCCAGATTAAAAGATGTTTTATTAGTACTAAAATACATTGAAAACAAGGATGTCTTCATGAGGTACCACAAAGCACATTTGACAAGACGCCTGATATTAGACTCTAGTGCTGATTCCGAAAAAGAGGAAGATATGGTAGAGTGGCTCAGAGAAGTTGGCATGCCGGCGGATTATGTCAATAAATTGGCCCGCATGTTTCAAGATATTAAAGTCAGTGAAGATCTTAACACACAATTCAGGGGTGAAACTACAAGACATGATGCTATTAATATCAAAATTCTGAATGCAGGTGCTTGGGCCAGAGGGTCAGAGCGAGTCACTGTAAGTCTTCCTTTAGAATTAGAAGATTATATACCAGAAGTAGAGGAATTTTATAAAAAGAAACACTCTGGTAGAAAGTTACAATGGTATCATCATATGAGCAATGGTACTATAACATTTGCCAATTCAGTCGGTAGATTTGATTTAGATGTAACCACTTTTCAAATGGCTGTCCTTTTTGCTTGGAATCAAAGGCCAATGGAGAGAGTTACTTACGAAAATTTAAGACTAGCTACGGAATTACCTGATCCAGAACTAAGGAGGACCTTATGGTCATTGGTTGCATTTCCTAAATTAAAACGCCAACTGCTTTGTTACGAGCCTCTCGTTCAAAATCCTAAAGATTTTTCAGAAAATACAATATTTTGGGTTAATCAGGAATTTGCCCTCATTAAAAATGGCAAGCCACAAAGAAGGGGGAAAATTAATTTAATTGGAAGACTTCAACTTAGTACAGAACGGTCACAATTAGAAGACAACCATTCCATTGTCCAACTAAGAATTCTTAGAACACAAGAAGCAATCATAAAAATACTAAAGATGAGAAAGCGCATCACAAACACTGCTTTACAGGTTGGTATTACTATCGTATATATTTTATGTGTAATACATCTATTATCTAAATATGAATAATCGAACTCGAACCCGCGCCTCCTAGAAACCG
>DVQK01000341.1:0-12124 GCA_018231685.1 Heliconius clysonymus
TCTGTAGTATTCATAATGATCAGGTCAAGGTTTATATATTAAAAATAGGTATTATTTTTATTTTCATAATTATCACAATGATTTGAAAAATTAAGAGTATAAATTGGAAAACTAAATCGAGTGTCGAGATATTACGTTTTCTTTGACTATCCAGATGGATGCGGGATTTAGCGTAAAAACAAAAAAGAATAAACATATCTGGAATTGAATCCACAACTATTGCACATGTCTTTAACGGTTTATGTTTTGATTCCGCCTAATGGAATACATTTGTTTTTTTTTTCTCCCTTAGGTAACAAGTCAAAGCCAACGTTATGATTCGCTGTTCAGTGCAAGCAATGTCCCGAAAATTGGTCGAGGCTTAGAGGCACTGCTTTAGAATTTGGTGGAAAGTGAGGAACTGAAGTGTCTTATTGGGAACAGAGTGTCATAACATTAGGTTACATTTACCCCGCTAAAAACGGGATACTGCGTGAAACTGAAAAAAAAGCTGTCTCAAACCCAGTAAAGCGTCTTGTACGAGTATAACATAGACTTACAAAATCAATACACAAGGCAACAAATCAAATCATTTATAGCGCCCACTTTGACACCACAATATAGTAGCAATTTCGTTAGCGATGACCGAATTTCATTAAAGTCAATATATACAAGTGTCTTAATGAATTCAATCTAAATTGATCTACTTTCTGTTGTGATTACATCGAAATATTAATTAATAGATATACTATTTATTACATAGCTGTCCTCGTATCGCAATGGAACAGCTTCTCACTGATAAAGCTACGTTTGTGGGTTCGATCCAGGCTGTGAATGAGTTCCTTTCATATGCTTTGTCAACGAGAAACAGCGCGGCGTTGAGTTTCGCCACTCAAAACGCAATGTTTCAAAAATTGAGCGGAACATGGGGGATTTTTGGAAATCTGAGACAAAAATAAAGTGTAGAGTTGAGTACCGCCTATCAACATGCAATGTCTTAAATTCCGCGGAAAGTGGGAAACGGAGTCTTTATATTAAGTTGCCATGTCCCATCTGCCTACGTTGCTATTTTCGGTAAACAGCGTAAACTTAAAAAAAAAATTAGATACTCAGAAAGTACTAATGTAATGAATGTAAGTCCCCAACAAGTACCCGCAAGCTTAGCTCTAGTTCTATCTACGTAAGTGTGCTTTTGAGTTGCTGCCTCAAAGAGAGGTCGTGTGACAAAGCATCGTGTTTATTAGACACATTTAATATATTAAAATAGGAATTTATAGTAGGTTATTATATTACATAGGGTTTATATGAGCTTAGGAATATGTTATATTAGCTAATTAGATCTAAAACAGGCCAGCTAATAAGCTATAACTACAACAACATATAAAAAAATAAAATTAAAAATATATAGAACTAAATACAAAAAAAAAATACTCTACTAACAAATTAATTATATTCGGAAATTATTAATGTTTTTAGGGTTCTATACTTCAAAAGATAAAAATGGAAACCTCATAGAATCAGTATGTTGTCCTTCTGTCCGACTATTAATATCACACTTATCTCGAGATCGCGTGGAGGAGCTGAAATTAATGTCAAATATTCAAATTAATGGTCCCTGGGAACACAGACAAAATTAAGCATCTTAATTAATGCAATCAAAATATACGAGCATCTATCTATGCATCATTATTCCCCAAATTCCGAATTTCCGGAAAATTTTCCATACAAATTTGTCATATTAAACAGTAAACACAATCGAATTAAACGTTGCTAGAGGCGATTTCACTCCAGACATTATCAGTCCTCTGGTTATTTTTTTTTCTGTGCAGTACATTTTTTGGAAAATATCTGGGACACTAACGCGGGTAGCGCGGACGATATGTCAACCGTTTTGACAAACCGCTGCCGGGCTGCTTGTTTTTTGCCCGTAGAAACATTATTCAAACCGACATTTAACTAAATGGTTGACCCCTTTTTAAGAACACATGTTACGATCGAATTTAGCGCAAGTTGTTTTTGATTGGAACTTGTACAACACGTGGGTTTGATGCCCTTCAGCCATAATATTAGTGATACCTTACTTTCCTGTCGTTTTCCGTTTAGGCTTGTATTGGTCGATTGAGATTTGACGATTTGTGAGACAATTAATTATGGTTTTAAAACCGGAAGTAGATCTATGTTACGTTTAACTACATAATTATAAAAAGTAAATTTACACCTTACACGATCGTTATATGTTTTGTTATTAATTTGACTCATACTGATTCCTCCTATTTCAATTTGAAGGACGAACACTAACATATTTTCCTATAAATTTAACACGTTCGTGTATATTAATTTATCAATATAATTTATAATAATTTTTATTTAAACTGCTATATACAGACGAACGGCCTTGACAACAGAGAAAAAAAAAACCTTTCAAAATCTCCACTTAATCACACCCTTTTACCTTAATTAAAATCACAATATCAACATTGCCTAAACATTAGTATGGGTAAAGTAAATTATGTTGATAAATCCCTAATGGCTTATCAAGCGTCGGCTGTCTTGTCCTGGAAACGTAAACGTTGATAACGTGTGCGTATTCAGTGACAAATTACTCTTCCCACTTCTCGAATGGAGCTTTATAATTTCATAAGCGAAAGAGTTTTGTAAACAGATTAATCATTTGTGTTAACAAAATTTTGTTACCTTATAACAATGAATACTCTAAATAAGATACGTCGAAGGCGAAAAAATAATTTTGTGTTGAGGCACTCTGTTCCCCATTTTCTACCCAAATTCAAAACGTCATGTGTTGTGTGGCGGAAACGCATTTAATCCAATGAACAACGAAATATACTATATGTCAAAATGTTCGGAAGCATTGTACGTTGAGTGGCGCAACTTAACGCCGCGTTTTGTTTTCAAAGCGAGCTTATATTATATATTAAATTTTCTCAAATGGAAATCGCACTCACAACCTGCCATACATACAGTCGCACGCATTTGCCCCTGCGCCACGACTAGCCCCAAATAAATACAAACATGTGTCAACTTAATAGATAATATTAACAAATGTCAAACAATAATTATGAAAGGAAGTCGTTCATGGAGTTTGGAGCAAAAAAAATCGAACATATGTCCCTTCGAGTGTTCGAAAAACAAAACTTCCTAGAGCAAGTTTACATTTCGATCGTGACTCTTTTAAGTTTACTGCCATTATTCTTTATCAACGCCGGAACCAACAATAGATCGCTTTTAGAAGAATGTTATGAAAGGAATGCGATGGTTGAACTAAACATGTTTGTTACAATAATTTTTCTGTATAGTATAAATATATTTGAATTATTTTTATCATTATTACAATTAGTAATCACTATTATCTACACTCTCTATTTTAGATTATTTTGGGATATTGTATTAAGAGAGATGTAAATTTTAAATAAGATCAAATGTCAGTTTGTTAGATCACCTTAAGATAAAAAAATATATATAAAAAAATATTTTTGGGTTAACATGGACATGGTATTGTCTAATAGTTCAGAATCACGGTTTTGTCCAACTACTGCCCTACAGTGATATTAATAATTCTTATGATAAGCGATTTTTTTTCTTATACTTATGGATTTAAAATAATCTTAAAAAAAAAAAAACAAAGCTGCTACTACAGAATCAGCAAGCAACACTAAAACACACAGTCCTCTGGCAGCTCGTATAACATTTATTAAGCACAAACAAAAATCGGATAAGCACTTTAAAATTCAAACAACTTTTTACTCACAAAACCTCAATCCATTTACCATTCATTGGTGTACTAAATACGAATAATAATGAAGTATAGAACGAACGAAGAGAAGTGGTTACATTTGTAACTGTCAACAGATTCGGGGCCATTTTTGGAACTGATGCGTTAAGACGCCACTTTACATAATCCTTTGACTAATAAGGAGTTGTATTGAAACAACTAATAATTTATTCTTGGAGGAAAAGCATTGTCAGTGATGCGGAAATGCGGTTTATTATTAATGTTTTTCTTTATGATCTGTATCTGTACGATCTTTATTTTCGAGATATAGAAATTGATAGAGTATCATTTAATAAAATTAGACTAACTTATTTTTAATTTCCTTTTATGGCTTCACGCTGTAACTTGCATACAGTATAGTAGGCAGATAGAATCTATAGAAGTTGAGACGCCCCGTTTTCCATTTTCCGCACAATTTTTAAAACATTGCGTGTAAAGGTGTGGAACGTTGTGTTCCCGCGCCACGACGTATATGTATAAAATCATAAATTTACATACAAAAACACCAAGGTAATGGTTGTCACTAATTTTTACTTTGCCATTGAATAAACGATATCTGATTTTAAATCTACCGGGATATTACCATTTTTTAAATTCATTTTTAGTTAAATTTCATTATTAATAAGACACACATCTCCATGGCAACCTTGCCCTGGTAGTGTCTAATAATAAATATCGAATATTTTTTCCAACACATTACTCTGTCCAACATACAAACAAAGTGAGTATCTCAACATCTCAGTACTCCGCATTGATTGACAATAACAGGACAGGCGTCGGTTCGGCTAATCTATAGTGTCACTGAGTACAGATTAAGAGAATCAACCGTCCATTATGCATGACCTGCCTTACCCCTGAACTGCTTTCGGAACTTGTATGGGCGAGGGGTGCAAGTATTGTGTTTAGGGGGTCTAGGCCCTGGCCGTGTTAACACACAGCTGTGCTTGACGTCATGTTACTCGGATTTCGTTTCGGAACTATGCATTTGGGTATCCGTGTTAAAGATAGGGTGGGTTTTAGAATTTTATGGAGAATTTTAAAGTTTTAAGCTTAATTTTAAAAATATACGCATTTCTATGCTGTTAATGTTGGTAAATGCTTCACTGTACTGTAGTGTACGTCATGCTTAAATAACTAAAATATACATTTTTTCTCGATCTGGTTATGTATAGTATGAAGTAAGGTTAGGTTAAATCATACATCATACTAATATTTTTGCTCCTTGCCTATTAATGTTTCGTATATAAGATAATCCAAAAATACTACTCAAATAAGCACATACAATCCTAAAACATCAAACATCCCAACGTTATTAGTCTAAAAAGACAACTTTTTAATATCAGTATGAATTTTGGCTATTTTCCACGTTCTGTTTACATCGAGTAATCAAAAAGAAGATTGCGATATATGTAAGTGCCTATTTATTCGTAAAAGCGTATGTAAACAATCTCGAATGTATTTTATTTTTCGTCGGAATTAATCTCAGACGTAACGTCCTCCGGGAAATTGATGGCGTGAGATTTTTTTTATTCTCCGACAAAACGAACTCTCAAACGACTGTACGTTTCTGGCATAATTATACCTTCGAAGTGAAAAAAATTAAAAAGCTAATGCCGAATTGGCACTCACTTTACATTGGCAATGCCTTTTAAACTCTTTAAAGTTATCTGATTATATGAAATGTTATTTCAAACTTTATTCCTAGATTGAATTAAATATTATATTTTAAATATATGCATTGATTTTTCTTTGCTGTATAAAAATAACATGTTTCTCAAAAAAAATATTTTCTACATAATACATAAAAATTCATACACAAAACATTCTAATTTGTAACAAGTAAAACAACAGAAAAAAATTAAAATTTTAGTACGACTTATAATTTAATTAAATTGATCGCATTCATGGAAAACCTTATAAAAAATCTGGCCTAATATTGAAGCCGTCGTAGCGCGGTGGGACAATCGTGTGACTGTAAGACGCGACGGCTGTGGGTTATATTCTCACTCAGCGGATAAAAGTATTATATTTTATATTTTAATTTCCTCTATCAACAAAGCGTTGAGTTCCGTTACTCAACACGCAATGCCTCAAAAATCCAGCAGAAAATTGGTACCGAAGCTTTTTTATGTTTTTATTCCCAATATTAACGTCAAAAAGGTAAACACAAAATTGTTTTAACTTATACAAATGGTATTTTAAGTGCTGTCCAGCGTGGGCGTGGGCGGGTCAGTTAAAAATAGAGCCGTTATTTGCTTATCAACCCTTTTATCAAAATCTCGGATAAAGATAAAGGTTCGGGACCAAATAGCGCATCAATCAGGGGTTTCTGTCCACAAAATTGATATCTACGGACCACAATTTATCACTCAATCTTAAGATATATTTGGTCTCGAATTTACGACGTGGGCGCATTTTTAAGATAACCGATAAATATTTATCTATAACAACAAAAATTGTATTGTATGTTCGATAGATAAATGAGAAAATGTGTTAGTTTTGTATTAAGATATGAGTAAGATTGATAAAATTATTTTGGAAATAAGAATATTTTAAGATAAACTTAACTTAAAACACAGCTTTACGCTGTATCTCTAACGGGGTAGTGAGAGAGAACGGAGCGCCAAACGCTACGGTCTCTGCGTACCTCTTTCGTCTCGTCAACTGTCATCAACCTCTTCATACATTATAGAGATTACAGAGAGAACCTCGATAAAATTGTAAGATAAAATATAAAATAATATGTATATCATAAAATATTAGGTAACGAAGAGTACACTGGGTTACCATGTTCCCTCTGCCTACCATGCTATAAAGCAGATAGCTAAAAAAATAAAATAATCTTGAAATTTAACATAAATTATTATTTTATTAATAACAATAATTTGGTATTAATCAAAAAAAAATCAAGGAATTCGGTATACAATAACAGATAAATTGACGAAATATAAAAAATAACTTTGTCCAATAACTTTCTGTTACTCAACAACAGATGGCGTTACGTATAACGGCATTCGTTATAAGCAAGCGCATCGTGCCGTCTCTCTCATATAATACTTCTCACTCCTTTATATTATAATTTACTTCTTATGTCCGATCCGAGAATAATCGTGAAAGGGACCGCGCTTAAGTTGAAGACATCATTGTGTAATCGAATATAGATTTGTATGTACATATGAAGATAGACAGATATGCTTTTATATGGCGATGCTGCGGATATGTTGTGCAAGGAAGTTAGAGTAAATTTCCCACTCATTGCCGAATTTTCGAGACATTGCGTATTATGTAGCGAAACTCAGCGACGCGCGTTGTCTTAATAGTAATGTAATATCAATAAAACTATAGATTTGTGCTGTAAGGTTATTGTATGCAATCAACAAAAAAGCAAAACACAATGCGGTGTTGAGTTCTGCCGCTCAAAAAATAAAATATTCCTACTAATAACTTAAAATGTACAAAAAGATTTATAGCATAAATAATTTATATGATGATAATAAAATTAATGACAAATTTAAAACAGTATGAGATTAATATGTAAATGCTATTATTAAAATATTTGTTGACAAAATTATGACTTATTAATGCAGCAGGTCAAACTGAATTTGTTAAGAGGATTAAAATAATCAGTTTTTATTTAATCTTATATATCGTATATATATTATATATTTCTTTTCTAGCTTAGTAATTGGGGAACGTAGTATAATGGTCATACTACGTTCCCCAATTTTTGCCCAGTTTTCAAGGCATTGCATGTTGAGCAGCGTTACTCTACGCCGCGCTTAGTCTTTGTACTGGAGCGAAGAAATAAAGAAATAATACAACCAGTGTCACGGCACTCTATTCTCTACTTCTCACCAGTTTAAGCGTCGCTTGTTTTCTGTGTAACCAGGATTTTTTTGTATTTAAATGTGATTGAATAGGTAAAAATCGAATATATGTAGATATAATATATCTAAAAAGTATAAAGTTTTAAGGAAATCGAATTTCCGACCATTTAACGTCAGGCACTTCTTAGACCACATCCACACTTATTATCATACATTGATAAGCTTATAGTGTTGATTGATGGGTATATTTTAGGATTTTAGAAGAGTTCGAGATTACAAAACGAAATCTACATATTATAATATACACAACTGAGAGCCCTTCGAGGCGCAGCGAAATAGTATTTGAATAAAAACGCGACGGCCGTGGGTTCTATTTCTACGAGAAGACGATAATTTGATCTTGTTTTGTAAAAAGACGAAGCACGGCGTTGACTTTCGCCACTTGACACACAATATCTCGAAAGTTGAATTGTGCGCGAGAGGACGATGTGCCCTAACATTAGGTTCCCTCTGCATACGCGGCTACCTGCAGAATACAACGTGAACCCGAAAACAATAATAATAATCAAAATTATCCATTCCGTGTGTGCTGTAGAGGAAAATTGAAAAATAGTGCCGACATCTTATATGAAATTCATTTATTCATTGGTGCAGATGTGGCTCACAATGAGAGGTAGCGTATTTACCATATTACGTTGTTATATGAAAATGTGTTGCTAAAGCTACTTTGTGATACTTTAGTAGCGAACTTTGATAGATTTTTTTTTGGACTTTTTATACAACATTTATGATAATATTTTTAATGTTAACAGCGTCGGTTTTTTTTTCTCTCTATTCTACGGTTAAAAGGCTGAACAGATTTTAGTACAATGGATAAAACTGGAACTGACTGGGAACGCGTGGACGTCATTTCCCGTTTTGATAACAAGGCAAAGCACTGCGTTGATCTCTACCACTCACTCTACAATATCTCGAAATTGGGTGCTGTATATTAAATGGAGTATCTTGACACTAGGTTTACTGCCTACATTGCTATATGCAGGATTGGAGGTAAATAATATTAGGATAGATTTAGGTTTTATTAACCTTAAGTCAATCTTAATTTTTCTTTACATTCACAAAATGCAAGCTTTTTTTTTACTTATTGCACATCCACAATCGTCTGTAAAAGGAATGCAATCCCAATTGTATAATATTTTTAATGGGCAACATAAAGAATTCGCATTGTCTTCTTACCAGATTTGAAAACCAGTTTCAATACAAATCCTTTTAAATTCGATAAAAAAACAACTTTCTCACAGGATATGTGAATCGGAAACAGTAATGCGCTTATTGTTTATATTTCATTTGTTTTTTTTTTAGTTTAAAGCTATATATTATATTATGCCGCATACTTTAGGTTCCCTAATGTTCATCTGCAAGAGGGCTCCCCGGAGACAAAAGAGGTAGGAAGAGCTACCCAGTTATTAGTAAAAAGTGAAGCTTAAAAAAAATATCAACCTAGTTCACTTATAACTACCATTTATCTAAAAAATGTATGTTTAAATTCCGCAACAGCAATTTTTATACAGATTTTCAATGCATTAATTAATATTTATCAAAATTCCACTACAGATGACAACTATTGATGCCAAATTATCTCGTATCCAGTAATTGTGGGATATTAGCGCTTATGCTATCAAATTAGTCTTTTATTAATACGTTACAGGGCTTTGTTGCGAAGCTCTCGTATAGTGATTAACATTTGTTTATTAACATATATTATTTAGAATGGTCGATTTGTAATGTTCTAGCCTAATTTATATTGAAGTTGTGTGGTTTTGAATGATCGACGGGTAAGATTAAATGTGATGATCGCTGGTGCAAATGTAGTTTGGGGGCTATTTATTTTTATAAACAGTTTTTTTTTAAATAGATTTTTAATTTTGATATTAAATAAAAGTAAAATCTATATTACAGTTAAGGGGAAAGGCAGACCTCGGCAAGCCTTCGAAAACACAGTATCGATGAAACTGTAGGAAGATCACGTAAAAGCATGAAGACCTTCCGGAAGGCATGTATGAAAAGGGACGCCCTTTTTCTTTGGTTACTCCGTTAAAATAAAGCGTAAAGATAAAAATATATATCACCCCACCCCGAAATCGAACAGAACCTACAACCATCGCACAATCAATCAGATTCAATCTATTTGATATTATAAAAGTAAAAAATATAAACAAAAATAATAGCAGCCACCACTTGCATAAAGTAATCCCCGAATGGGAGCCCTTAAAAACCAATTTGTATCGGCTTTACGATTACAAAGATCGTCAAATAGACGATTGAGTTTTATGTCATATTAAGTTTTATATCGCCAATTTCATGTATTGTATTAAAGCACTTACGTTTTAAGTGTTAAGTAAGTGCTTTTGTTAATATCATATATTAAGTTATTTTTTTTTTAGTTTCACGCTTTATCCCGCGTATAGTAGGGTTTGTAGAGGAAAATTAGTGTCAAGACATTATCTCCGCTTCCTGCTTAAATAACAAACATTAAATAATAATAATAAAAACAAGTATACTTTTTTACACATTTAAAAAAATCAACACAACATACAAACTTAAAAAAATATATTGAGAGTGGAATGGCGGAACTTGACGCCGCATTTCGCCTTTGTCTTATTTCATTATCATAGCGTGAAAATGGAAACACTTCCATTTGAGTGCCACTGCGCCACAATAACATTAACAATTGAAAAAATCTATACTATAAATATATTGACAAAAAAAATCTAGTCACAGAAGAAACAAGTTTATGTACACGTACAATATTCCAACAGATTAAAAAAAAATCATATGTTTAATCACACCTCGTTTAACTTATTTTGATAAATACCTAGTATGTCTCCAGTCAGTATTGAGTGGCGGAAGACAACGCGCGGTTTTTTTCATTATTAGAGTTTGAGAGAGAAATACTAAATATTTAATTTTAACATGTGTGATACGAACCCACAACCGCCGTATTGACAGTCGCGCGATGCGATGCGATGCGATCGCAAATATAAATAAAAGATTAACAAAAATATATAATTCACGTTGAATATCTATACAAATGACCTACATTACTGTACAGAGTGCTATCACATAGACCGCCACTTCAATGTATCATCACCGCAAACAGCGTTGGTATTTAAAATATCGTATTTAATACAAATATAGAGAAATGCAATGTCGGGATTATTATCTCGACATTGATTGTAATATTTTAGCTTGTAACTTTTAATATTGTCATAATTCTTGAATGGCGGAACTCAACGCCGCAGTTTGTCTTGTTATCAGAGCTAGAACTTGAAGTTAAAACGTTGGCGTTTTAAGTTAGAAATGGTGGCGATGATTCACGACGGCCTCCTATCAAATGCAATTTAAAATTCAGATGAAGCACAATAAAAATAATTTGGACAAGAAATCATCAATCGAGTAGTCGATAAAATAGTAGAATTATTAGTAGGTACTACATCTGAATAGAAACGACCATTTACTCGACTGCCCATTGTTCCACCGAAATTACATGTTCCAAACAGTAAATGAAACTGCATTCATACATACGTCTTCTAATGGCATATAATTATTTTGTTTTTTGACATTGTATTCGGACTTCTGAGAAATGTGGGAGTTTTTGACATTTGGTCGCATGTGTCTTTCTCGGTTAAATTAACCGTAAAGTTAATAACATCGTGGCGCTGTTGGATTATATTTGATTATTGAAACGCTGATTGTGGGTTCGTTCTCGGGTCGAGGAATGATTGATTATAAGGGTCACGCTGTTTTTTTGCATAGCATACGGCAGAAGTAAACTAGAGTTAAGACACATTTCCTTTTTTTTTTTTATTATTTTCATATCTTCGGTTAGAATAGGTTAGGTTAGCTATGTATCCTAACCTAACACCGCAATTTGTCGTGAACTACGGTGTTTGGTTCCGCCATTCAACAAGCAATTCTGAAAAATTGTCAGAAAGTGGCGAACGGAGTTCTCAAAAACTAAATTCCCAGCCTATCCCGCTATATGTAATACAAAGCGTGAAGTCGCTTGCTTACAAATGCACGTATCGTTCCCGGTTAAATTAACTGGAAAGTTAAAGTTGTAGTTAAGATTCAGTGCAGGTCGATTGCCAGTAAGTTAACCGCGCCACCCCACGAACACTTGTTTGTAGTGAATCCACGTGTGAATCGTATTTCTAAATTTTTTTTCAATAGTAGTGATTTCCTTTCATAGTATAGGAAGATTGTTTTAAAGTTAGTATATAAATTTTGTTGCGTCTTGATGAATGAAAAAAGTCCCGTTGAGTTCCTGACGCCGGTCCTTCTCAGATCTGAAGCTAACTGGTAAGTGAATTGTTGGTAGATTATTTGACGTTATAAGAATTAAGCATGTATGTTCTTAAACACTTATTTAGTTAGTGTCGAGGCAAAACGCGGCATTGAGTTCCGCCACTCATCACGCAATATCTCCCAAATTCGGCGGAAAGTGGGGAACGGAGTGTGTTATCAC
>DVQK01000342.1:0-12118 GCA_018231685.1 Heliconius clysonymus
ATAAATATATATATATATATATATATATATATATTTATAATTACATCCCCCTACAATTATAATATTACAAGATGGATTGCCTTGGCCTTTAATAAGTTTTTCATTTAATCCTATGTGACGTCACAGCCAACAGCTGATGGATAGGATTGATTTAGTAAATAGGAGTGCGGCTTTAATACACTACATAATAATATATCCTAATTTAAAAAAAAAAAAGATAATAAATTCATTTATATATTACCTCTTTACCATTAACAAATCAAACGATTATTAGACGTAGAAGCATAAATTGGTCAGAAGTTTCGAACTTCAGTACATATAATGTGCAACATATTCTTAATTAAAAGGCAGCAATTATATGAAAATCTTATACTAATGTGCTCATAAATTGCAAATCTGCGTTGGGACCCTGCGTTCAGTCTCACGAGAGGAGCATACACAAATAAATGATTAATTTGCATGCTTCATTTTTATTAATATTATAGACATCCATATCACTTAAACAAACTTAATTTGTTCATATATAATAGGAATATGCACAAGTGCAGAATATTGTAATTTAATTATTTCTTTAATCACCACTTCACAATACAGCACATCATATTACAGGCAGTGTATAAAATAATATAATCATGAATTTGAAAAAAAGTAATAACTCTAAAAGTATGAATATAATAAGTGTATGCTCCACTGTTTTACTTAAACAATAAAGTCACTCACTATAAGGAACAACATTACAACTTAAAAAAAAAAAAAAAAACATTTGTGCAAATACAGTTAATAAATGATCTGATATTTTATATTTATTTTTAAATTCATTTCAGTTCTGCCCACGGTCTAGGGAAATATCAAATTTATGTTCGGATCATGAGCCAAAGTATACTCACAAAATAACAAATTTACTTTCTAAATAAAACTAAGTTCATATATCTTAAAAGAAAATAATAAATTTTATTAACAACTTAATTGACTGTGTAAGCTTAAAAATATAAAGTGCAAAATTTAAAAAAAAAAATAGTATACTAAACACTTTGGCTCATACCAATTTGCCCATGACTAAATGATAAAAGAAATAGGTATGTGGTAGGAAGGAGTGTTCGAAGAAACTCATATTTATACTGCCAATACGTATATCTAATTGTAATATGAGCTACCCAAATTCCGAATAAACGAACAACCAAGTTATACATATAAAAGGCTTAGAACATTAGTCGTAAACAACTCTGTACCACAAACGATAAAACTAAATCTATATTGATCGTCATTATATATAATAATAATTAAATTGACTAATTTAAAGACTAAAATATTTTTTATTACAATTGGACTCTGACCAAATTGTTTTTTAGATAATTTTTATAACACTTAAGTAGAAAAGCTCTATTTAGTAGCAAACTCAAAACATTATATTACCATATTTTTTTTAGCAAAATATTATTTGGCCGCGAGGGCCAAAGAGGCTTACTTATCGAGATTGTTCTCTGCTTACTTTGACCCGTCCGGCATGTTTCATATCTTTTGAAAAGGCTTTCAATATATTGCCTTCGTAACTCGTAACTTATAGAATCAATTTACATCTATTTTGAAGGTATCATTATAACATTATATTACATTTGAGATCGCGCATGCTCCTTTCAAATTCTTAAATAGCTACAATAGAACTAGTCACTTACAAAAACATACTATGGTTAAATTCATATAAATTTTTCAATACAAAAGATCAGACATTCATTACACAATACCAAAAATTTAAACAGAAATTATATATATTTTAGTTTGATTTTGAATAATATTAAAAACAGACACCCAGAGGCCAGAAAGTTAACATATTTGGTGCTTCAAGTATCCTAAGATCTCTGAGGGTCATCTTTCAGTAGAAATAATACATTTTTTATATTTCATGTATAAGAAAACTCTAAATACTTAGCACTATGGCATAAGAGATATCAGCCACAATATTTATCCTTATTATACTATTTTATAGATATACATATAGTAATTTATTTTAACATTTTTTACATGGTGATCTATGTATTCATATAACCCCTCAAAGAACCTTAGTATAATTGGGAGCGCCATATATAATCTATATATTTAATTTAACACTTAAAATATAACAATTATAGTAAACAAGTCATAGCAATTGTCCTTCACTTGGTATCACATTACAAGGGCACACCACCAATGATCAGTCCGTCGAAGCACCGTTTCATAAAACCCTACAGAAGCTTGCCATTCAAACCCTTATATAATATTATATTTAAAAAAATCTAGGACGAAATTTTAAGTCAACTCCTGTATTTTTTTTTTTATTAAAAATGCATTCTGGCATTCAATGCACATTTCGTTTTTATTGGCATGCACTTAGTACTGACGTAATAATATATATATTTTTAGTACATTATAATGCAAAATATATGAGAAATATAGAATAAAACCAAAACATGCACTTTTCTGTTATCACAATACTTTTTTTTATTTATTCTTTGTACTTTCCATCAATTCACTGATTTCCTGATGTTTTTGTGAAAGAAAGATGATCAATACAGAATCATGTACGAAGTTTAACAGTAACACTATTTTTTTTACATTTTTAAAAAGATTATAACACAATTCCATATTGTCAAAATCTTATACACACTAATAATAAAACGGAGTGACAAGAAATATACTGTGTTAATTTACAATATTCTATATACACTATGAAATTAAAAAAATGTATGTCCATTTACAATCGAGAACTTAAATAGTAAATTTCATACATATATTATTTACATAGGTTAGACCACTTTCAACTCTAAACAGTTATAAGATATAATTTAATTTTATTGAATTATACAAATTATATATATATAAAAAAAAAACAAAATAAGGACATTTTGTATCTTATACATAACAAGTTATTTACAAGTAGCGCTATTTACATTAAATAACAGTTGGAGGTTTCTAGAAATATCCAGTTATGCACAATAGAGACATGGACAAAATGATACAGTTTTAAGACATTTGTGCTAAAAAAGAAAATCTAATAAGTTGCCAACTCATTAATGTTGGACTATTGAGTGCAAAGTTAAAAAAAATACATATTTTCATAGCTATAATATAAAATTAAGAAGTAAGCAAGTTAGCAACTTACATGGACATATAATATACATCTAAGACGTACATACTTATAAATAGTTTCGTTGTGCATTACCGAGGCACGTAACTTACACTATACATACACTTTCACAGTTGCTCACTGTCCACTTTATAATTTTTAATTATATATTTATATAGTTATTTTAATTTAAAAGATTTATTTCTTGACAGAAGATTTCTTATTTATATATTCATTATAGGCCTTATTCCTTGCGATGTGGTAGCAATGTGTCGTGTCTACGATACATTAGCAAGTACGGCATTCTCGGAGGCTTCGGTTTCAACACTTGGGCATCTGTCACTTGGTTTACGGTGGAATCATCATACCTTGAGAATAGAATAAAATGTTAACATTTGTTTGGGTTTATGAAAAACTAAATATTGAAATAAATTATATACTCAGTAAAGTTTGTCTACATACAAGTGTTTTATTCACTTTCAGAGACGAAAAATAAGTAGCATCATTGTATATCTAATTTTATATATGCATATCATTCATTACATTTAATTACAAAATTTTCAATTAATCCTAAAAATAATAATTAAAAAAAGTATCCACCATTTTACATTACAAGTGCACTGGTACAGTTCAACGTTTAAATCTATACTAATATAGTAAAGCAGAAGAGTTTGTTTGTTTGTTTAAATGCTAAGATCTCTGTCATATCACACAGCCATGTAGTATTCATGATTGAATGTATTTATTTATTGGCAAATGCAGCATAATAAAAGTTTTATAGGTGGTATGCGAGCGAAGCCGCGAGTGGGCCGCTAGTAGTAAGCAAAAAAAAAATATTAAGACAAGAAATCTAAAGTATATTTTTCAAAAGGTATACCTGATCCAACCAGCTTGCCCGTGGAAAGTATCTGTAAGGTAGTGACCCTTCACGGCCTCCACACCTTCATGGTATACAACAGCAAACAGTTTATATTGACGTTGCTTTGTCGAGTACTTTGTTGACATTATCTCTGTGGATATTAATATTTAGTATTTTAATAAACAAGTACTTTTTAAGAATTATATTAGTTTTATTTAATTTAACTACTCAGTTCAAGTTGTCCACAAAATGGCGATATTTTTATCGCTTTCAGAGACGAAAAATATATAACATCATAGTAAAATGAATAAATGGTAATGTAGTAGTAATAGTTGTTTAAAAAAAAACAGAACATGAAATTTAAACACATATTGTAATCTTTTAAAAATGTTTTTCGGTCATTGCAGTGTTAAATAAATTTAATTACAAAATGTGGGAGATACATGAAACTTTACAAAGTTTATGCAATCTCTTATATATTTTCACATTTAAAATACAAAGGCAATGACATTGGGACAGCGGACTACAAATAGGACGGTTGTTGTGGGTTTGATTCCACTTTAAATATTTTCAACTATCTAGTAAAATAAACTATGGTGTTGAGTTGACTAATCAATATGCAATGTCTCAATTAATGAAGGTGCAAATTGAGAATTTCTTCCTACTAGGTTCTCTTTACTTTTCTATAACAAACCAAGAAGGTAAAAAGAATAACGAAATCAAAAATTAAAGTATACATACTTTGATCAATTTTCAAGTCAATAGGGAAGTCAATGTTCTTAACAATCTTGGCAGTGTGGCCCTCAGAGTCCAGCTGGAAGCACTTTAGATGTAACAGCAAGACCACTGGCAGCTGTTCCAATGAGAGTTGTTGCCAGGCATCTGATACTCCTTCTAAAGTGTCCTTGCCTGATAGAAGTTCTAGGGCATCTTTGACTGTGACTGAACGCTGTAAATATAATTATTATCATTTTATTCTATTGTTTAATTTGTTTCGGCGCCGCAGCATACATTACTGTAATTGTAACGGTTGTGGGTTCGATTCCGGCTTGGCTAAATGGAGTATTTTTATTACTGGCAAGTGAGGAACAGAGTGCTTAATATTTTCCTTTACCAACCATGCTATATACGGCATAGAGCGTGAAATTTAAAAAAAATAAAACAATAAAAAGATAACCTCAATATCCAATTGCAGAGTAAAGAAAGGTTGTACAGCGTCAGTGACATCATGATGTTGCGCTCTATGCAGTCGAAGGCGAGTGCGGCCTCGGAATATATCAGCTACAGGCGTGCGACGCGCGGCCCAGCGGCGTTCAACCGCGCCGCGGTTACGGGGCCCCATTACCTGTGGAAAATAACGTGTTTATTATATGTTTTACTTTTAATAATAAATAACTATATGTAGCACCATTCACAGTTCAAATATACAAGTTAGCCAAAAGGTAAGTGATTTTTTCTGCCATGCCATGCCATAGCCACATAATAGGGAACTTCCATTAGCATACAGCACTAACCTCTCAGAATTGGTAACATATAATAATATAAGCAGTGTTTTTTTCCCGAAAATGAAAGTGATTTTTTCAAACAAAATAAAAATCTCCCTATAAGAGATGCTAACAACATAAATAAGTTGTCTTGTTACCTATGAAAATTTCGACGTAGCTTGATGAGAACGTATGGTTTAGTGCCGGTTCGAGTCCCGCTACGTTCAAATTGTTATACGTTTTCTTAGTATTTTTATAATAAGTATTTTTCTTTCCTAAGTGTGGAACAACACTTTAAAAATGTTTAAGATAAATAAAGTATTGTTTTCTAAGTCGTGTAGTTTAAAATAATTTTATGTTAAATGTTGTTTACAAATATTACTATCATTGTTATATCGAGATTTGAATGAGCTTCAATGGTATATATTTATGTTTAGTCAATGATTCAGAAGGGCCTGCCGAGTTCTCTATTGAACCTTTTTTGACATGGTATATTTTTTCTAAATATATTCAATGTAGCAGACACACTTTTGGAATGTTTTATTTAATTATATTTTAGAGAATAGATATACATATATATGCATACCTTCCATTCATCATCATCATCATCTTCTTCAATAGGCTGTTGTTGTTCTTGGAGAACAATACCATTTGGTTTTCCATTGGTATCTTTTGGTTCTTCTGGTTCCACCAGCTTTATCAACTGAAAAAATAAAAAAAATGGTATTTAAAAATAAAATACTACTAAATAATGTTACTTTTGCATCTTTTATATTAGTTTTCTTTAAAAATATATACAAGAGGCAATTTATAAATATTATGCATTGGCTGTTAAGCATCTAAGTAAAGATATAATTTACTGGGATTACTGTTCTAAAATCATCATAATTCAAAAATACCCCAAAAGTACTATTTAATTTCATTTTTTTCAAATAGCATAAAATTGACACATGACACCATACGAAAGATTGGTTTATACATAAAATAGATGCATAATATATTTAAGTCACTAATCTCAAAGATTCCTTAATGTTTAATGTTATAATTTTTTTGTGTCGACGCAGATGGGTAAAGATAGTTAAAGTATATATAATATCGGGGCAAAAGTATTTTCATATTGTTAATAAAAAAAGAAAATATTTTTTTAGATAACTATAATCTGACAGGTAGTGTTCACAGTGCTCTTTTGAGGTTAGCTTTATGATTCCTAAAGAGTTCTGCAATCACCGAAACTGATGAAAATCTGATGGAGCAAGGTCAGGGCTTATGGATGATGCATCGGCACATCCCAGCCTAATCTCTCAATTTTTGCTGCGAGGCTATAATGAGTGCGGTCTGGCGTTGTCATGGTGGAACACCACACCCTTCCTATTCACCAGCTCCGGCCGGTTTTTCTCAATAGATTTTTTTAACCTCATCAGTTGCCGACAGTAGAGGTAAGAATCGATAGTTTTACACAGAGGCAAAAGCTCAATGTGCACGATTCCTTTCCAATCCCACCATACACATAGCATCACTTTGTTCTGAGTCAGGTCGGGCTATGCCACGGTCAGTGGAGCTTGTCCATGCTTCGACCATGATGTTTTTCGCACATTCTTATCGTAAGTCATCCATTTTTCATCACCGATAATCAACTGTTTAAGAAACGTTGCATTAGTGGTATGTGGTTTTTCTCAGTGAGATCATGTGGTACCCTCAAATGTCAAGTTTTTTCTTATACACAGACTTTCGTAAATGACGTAAAACTGTTTTATGATAAACATCCAGTTCTTCAGCAATGTCGAGGCTACTTATATGTCGATCTTGGTCCACTTTTTAAAAGATGCCACTGATTTTATCTGTGACACGATTTTATCTATTGGCGTCCAGAGCGAACCTCATCTTTCGTACTAAAATTTCCAGACATGAAACGCTTGAACCACATTTGTGCTACTATTATTGATATCACATTAGGTCCGTAAACTGCACAAATTTTATAAATTTTATTTTTTACCTTTTTTGTAATAAAACTTTAAAACGTACCGAATTTCTTGAATTCTCGTCACATGCGTTCATTTTGTTTGCTTGAGACACAATTATAAAAATAATAAATGACGGGAATTAGTTTATTTGTTATTTATTGCATCTTCAGAATATCAATTTTAATGGCCCCAACCTATTATTTCATCTGGGTGGATAAGTAATCCACATTAATTAAGCTGCAAGCGAAACACTAACCAACTGTATACAAAATCAACAATATACCTCAAGCATCTCATCATTGAGCGAATTAAGCAAACATCCCAGAAACTCTTCAGCATCTTCTTGTCTCCCCTCCTGGCTCCCGGGGAAGGGGCGGAGCGCCCGTAGTACGCGAAGCCCTGCGGATCCGTCGAGTGGAGGGCCTGCGGGGACCGCGGGCGCCGTACCAGAGGCAGGCTCGTTACGACCGCGCCGCGTAGTGGTCGCTAGCGGACTGAACTCGTAGCATAGCTCGACCCTGAAATTGGTGTTAGATAGTTAATGTTTTTTCGGAAAAAAGAATGAAAGGAAAAAACAATGTCCACTGATATTTTTAAAGTCCTGGTCTGTTTCCAGAAGGCGCGGGTTCGAGTCCCGCTACGTTCAAAATTTTTATACGTTTTCTAAATAAGTATAATGTCCACTGAGTTTCTTGATCAGTTCTTTAATACGAACTTTAGTGAATTAGTGGTAAATTATTTGATGTTAAAAAAGTGAAGAATACATACTTACTAAAGTATTATTTTACTTTATTTATTATATTATCATTTTACTTACTATTATGAATAAAATTATTAGACTTTCTTTCTTTTAGCTTTCTGATTGAACTCGAGCCATAGGATGTGGCGGCCATCACCACATTATGTCATAACAGGAATGTAAATTACGTTAATAAGTACTTACATAGAGTCAATAACCGGAGTACTAGATTTACCACGTCGAGTTTGGTAGGGGAGGGCCTTCAGCATGTTGTAGAAGGGAGGACAAGCTATCAACGCCTGTAAAATGGCATTCACGTAGCAGTAGTTTGAGCGATTTGTGAGACCACGCGGCAACAACGACACCGGACGATGGTCCAGTTGATATTTAGACAGGAACTCTGAAAATATGTTTTTGTGATTTAAACTTTTAATATATTTAAATTAAAAATCTCTAAATGAAATGTTAATGAGTTGACAATAGTGTGATACCTCAAATGTTTTAATGTATATTATGAACCTAATTAATATTTTACAATTATCTTTTCTTTCTATAATGTTAATAATTTTTAATAATTATCTTAACATAAAAAATATAATTACCTCCCATCCTATAGGAATTGGGGTCATCACTGAATGGTGACGGCTGTATCGGTACTGCTGGTGAATTGTCCTTCTGTATTGGTACTTCGCGGACATCTGAAGCTGGCGTAGTCAGTGGTTTAGTGGGCATAGTAGGTGTACTGACATTGCTCACAGCATTCACTGATGTTTTCTCAGAGTATGATATTGTAGGTGTTCCTGACACTACTCTGGGTGTCGACAACTTATCTGCCGAAGTTTGCAACGGCGAAGCGTCAAATGGTGGCACTTTTGCGACAGGTTTCTGTATATTCGTAGCTGCTGGTGGAGTCAGAGTTGTGGGACTGGACGGTTCATCTATAGGTACAATGGGAGAAGTGGCCGACAAACTGCTTGGTTTGTTGGAAAAGAGACTTGCCCATGATTTCCCTGGGGCTGGTTGCGGCTGAGGCTGTACCACCGGGGGCGGTACGGGTTCTCCTCTGATTCTAGGGGTGGGGGGAGGGGGGAAGTCTGAGGCAGTCGGTGCCGGCGGCGGCAGCTGAGGAACTGGAGCAGGTTCAGGCACTACAGCTGCCTTTCTCGAGTGTGCAAACGGTGATTTGTTTGTCACAATCACTGGAGGCCCTTGAGCATGTAGGGTTATGGAAATCGGCATAGGAGCTTTGCTGGGCGGCAGGGGAGGCTCTCGCTTAGCATGTTCTAACTGTACAGGTTTATCATTATCATTATTATCATTTGAAGGTGACCGATTGGAATTACCTTCTCGTCTTTGCCGATTTCCGAACGGCGCTTTCGGTGTAGAGGCTGATTGTTGAACAGGCACAGCTGCAGGTACAGATGCTTTCGGTGCTTGTTTTCCTGTGGAAAATGGAGCAGTTGGCCCTTTCGTTGCTTTTGCAGATACTGGTGGGACCTTAGTGCTTGCAACTTGCACAGGGGGTGCCGTCGCTGCAGGGGTAAACATTTTTGGTACATTTTGGGGCTGACTATTTTCAACTGGTTTATTATCAGGTATCCAAGCTGGTTTAGTAGGATCTGCTTTCAGAGTTGGTGAGCTTTTTTCAGGTACCTGAGTAGGCTTTACAGATGCATCTATTCTCTCTTGTTTTGGACTTCCTGGTCCCTTATTTATTTTGAGGTCCTTTATGGGGAGTGCTTCAGCTATATTTGCTGATACTGATGCAGATGCCGATGTTGTTGCAATTACAGGTTTTTGTTCCTGTGGCTTGTCAGGAGTGTAGTTTTTGTTGTGGTTTTGACCTTGAACGAAATTCTTAGCATGTACATTAAATTGATGGGGTGTTGATTGATGTGGCGGCTGTTGTGGTAGCGACATCGGCGCTGGGTGGTGAGGTGGTGGGAGATACATGGGAGGCATGTACTCTACTCCACCCTCGACCGGGGGCCCATAAGGCGGGCCGTAGTGTGCTGTCGCGTAATATGCATCCACTGCTTCTTGTTCCATCACTACTTCTTGCTGATACTCGTCTGGTCCCTTTTCGGCATCACCTTCTACTGGCATTGGGTATTCTGGATAATATGGCGGGTATGCGTATGGCCCATACACCAAAGGTTGGTACATGGGGAGATGATACAAAGGGGCGCCTTGAGCTTGTGCGGCGGGATAGTATTGTGAATAGGGAACATAATACGGCGGCGGTTGTGGTTGAGGAGGGGACGGAGGTCGTTTGCTGCGTCGATCTCTTCTGTGGTTTCTCGAATTGCGTTCCACTTGCTGCGGGGGCGGAGGGACGTATTGCGCTTGCGGCGGCTGGTAGTACTGGCCCATATATCCGTGCACGTTAACATTGGCTGTGACCTGACTGACGTATACGTTGGGGGGTGCGACGGGCCACTGGTGCGGCGGCGGCGGCGGGTAGGTGGGAGGCTGGACATAGGGCGGCGGCGCGTGGGGCGGAGCGCCGGCACTCCGCTGCGGCGAGTGGGGCGCCATGTCGCACTCGCCGCCCGACAGGCTATCCAGGCTGCTCGACACGGTCGGTGGCCCCGCCGTGCTTGATGAACAAGATGATATATCTATAAACAATATTATTTAACAAATTTATTAATTATTCTTTATTAACTATAGTACTACAGAATTAGTTTTAAAGACCTATGTAATCAGGAGTTTACATGATGCCTTTGAATTAAGTTTTAGATTGACTTCTATAATATATAATGTTCAAAATATAGACTTTAGATTTATTACCTTTTTTTGAGTAAACTATAAGTTTTAGTTGCCACAGTTATAATACTGTAACAATATATATTACGACTTACCTACAGCAGGATCTGTCCAACCGGTGCTTACGGTGGATTTAGTAGCTGGATTTTTTTCAAAGAGAGCACACTGCAAACTGCTCAGTTCCGCTTCTTTCACATCTGACAAGTCTAGGAACTCATATTCCTGCAACACGCCACATATATTCAACAGTGATCTTAAAGCTAACATATTCTGTTTTCCATCCACTTTTATATAGTATAACTTCAGTTCATCCGATTTTAGTTTTTGATTGTTTTTTTTTAAATTTTTGCTCACTTTCAGCAGTGGTAGAGGTAGGTAGAGTTCACTTAGTGAAAGCTATCTTTTTTTATACACATTTATTTTATAAAAATTTCGTAATACTTCTAAAATTTGATATTTGCAATGTTTTAAATTATGTTATATTTTATGTATAAGCTTAAAATTTAAATGAATAACTTAAATTTTAAGTTTATACATAAAAATATCAAGATTCCTAATATTAGGAAAATTTTGAGTTTGAACTATGAGAATGCTAAAAGAGGAACAACTACATAACATGTTGCAATTAAAACTTAAATAAATAGGACTGATGTATTATTGTAAACAATTGTGGTAGTTAACATAATTATCTATAAAAAAAACCAATAAATAAATATAAATTAACCTATTAAACAGCAAATACAGAAATTATATATAACAACAAAAATATAGCATATATAATAACACAAGTCTAAAAAGAAAATTTTGTTAATAATATATAAAAGTAATATCAACTTTTCCACCAGTCTATCAACCAAAGCAATTCAATTACACTACAGTACTAAGTAACCAATAATGTTATACACTGTGCAATGCATATATATAATTATTTATTAAATTTCAATCATTCTTTTGACATACAATTACATAAATCATATAAAAACCAAAAAAGCAATTTCCATTCAGATCAATATTAAAAAAAATATAAACAAAACATGTTTCTCTTAATAACTCCTGTAAGTTGTGAAAATATATTATATGATTATAATTGAGATATTATATAACACATGTGTAGTATTACAATGTAAAATAATAATTTAATTATACAAATATAGAGGCCAGTCGTGGCGCAGTGGCACAGGGTGTGACTGTAAAATCGACTGGTTG
>DVQK01000343.1:0-12112 GCA_018231685.1 Heliconius clysonymus
TCAATCAGCTGTCACATCTCTGATTTAAAATATGATTGATTTTAATCGATTAAGGATCTAAATCTTATTTTTTTTATTTTTCTCCACTTCCAGATTCTCAATTAATTATTATTTGTTGTGTGTACATGCATGAAAGTAAAACGCCCTTATAAGAAGGACTAGTTAGATAATAATGGCTCAGCGCATGTGACACATGCAGTGAAATCGTTTAAGTGCATGTATTTACGTGTTGACTACGAACCAGATAGCAACGAGTGGACGCTAAAAGTCTTAAAGTATAATAATTTATGCATAAATAATATAATATATCGATAGAAACTGGTGAAAGTATCGTAAAGTCGGCGAACAAATTGTTTTGGCCAAGAGAAACTAATAAAACTGTATAGGTATCCTCAATATGGTAAACTGTGACGATATGAATGGCATCATCAGCGTTTTGAAATCGTGGCAGTGTCGTAATCATGCGACCAGGACATCAACCTGTATATTAATATTACCTGTTAGATATACCTATCTAGAAAGGAAGTACAACTGAGCTAGAAAGGAAGTACAATATTTAATACTAGTTCAAATATGTATATAAAATATTAGGGTGGTAGAAATTTCATTCATAATTCCTTTTGGATTGGATATGAGGTTTTGGCAGTTCGTTTACCACTCATGCAAAACTTTTTTAGACTAAGTGTGGCTTCAGATACCTCCACGCTTTACAAAGGCTTTCTAAACATTCGCCAGTAAGAACCGAAAAGCTTATCACTATCAGCCTAGTGATAAGTCTTATTCGCCTATTTTAAAAATGTATGGACGATATATGGAGCTACAAAATGTACAGATTATTTAAGGTCATAAACGCAAATACCACCGGCGCGGTATGGGCACCATCTGCACGCAATATAGTAGATTTGCTCGAGTGTATTACATTAGCGCAGCTTTGCAATTTATTATAATAAATACAAGGAAATAACTTAAAATTGAAAATGAACTATGACATTACAGCGGAAGGTGATATCATTTGCGATGACATCATAAAACTAATGTCGCTTCACAAATTATTATGCAATTATTATCAATCATATAATAATAATTACTTTTCGTGGTAAAGTACAAAGTTCAGTAAATGCTTTTTAAAGTAAAAGATAACTACTGTAGCTACAATATACTGATTTTATATCTCTTCACTAAGCTTCAGTATTTTTTAGAGAAGTCAAGTTACTCAATTCTCTATTTTTGATATATTTATCAACTTTATGATGTTGCTAACGTGCTGGATGATATATCCTAGTGTTGCGCTTATCCTAAGAGTTTAAATATATTAATTAAGAAATGTTATAAATTATCACAATATAGTGATGTCAACATAGAATGTAACATTTCAAACGAGGCGGTAGTTCACTTCATTAGTCTAATTTAAACAAATAAATTATTTACATAAGAAGAGAAACAAGTAACTTCAAATGTTCAATTGAGTAAGAAATAATGAGGTATCGAAGCCCTACTACAAAGCTCACTTGTAAGTAGGTTAAGTAGGCATTACTACCTATTCCGAAACAGTCGCAATTGGATTTGCTTTTCACTTACAGGTAGCTTAAACTAAGTCATCTAATAAAATATTGAATCAATATTGTAAAGAATTATTTGGACAAAGATACTAAAAAAACTGCTCTCATAATATACACGTTTAACAGGCGGAGGCACGTCGAAAAAATATACAAAAATAAAACTGGGACTGGTTTAAGAGAATGACAACAACCCACACGCGTTTTTTAGAGCACTTACATAAATCGTGACAGCTGGTTTTATAGCGAAATAAAACTATTTTGAATTTAGTTTTGCATATTAATATATCAAGAGACGAATCAACGAGATTTTTTTGCGAGGTGTTGGGAATGTTTGCTCGACATGTGTAGTAGAATCGCATTTTGCCATGCAATGCGTAAATCACAGTCAGCGGTCGACGCTATACGCGATGCGGTAGTTGTTGGTGTTTTAGAGGAAGCCACATATTTTTTGTGACTCATCATCGCATTAAATTTGGCCGGATTTCAAAAGTCTTAGCTATATTATTTTATAGTAGTGGAAGAACTGAAATAAATCTTTTCTTTATGTTCATCAGTTAGTAGAAAATGGAAATGGGAAAACGCACTTGTTCAAAATGAATGCGATGCCATATTCTTGTTATATACATTTCAATATGTATCCTTGCGGATCCCTTAATAATATTGAAAGATATTAAGAAGATATACATATAAATAGGTAATTTTAAATTATATGGACTATACTGTAAACGAGTTATTTTTATTACAAATACAGTTTCCTTTTTACATCATTTAATTTTTTTTATAATCTAGTATCATGTTTTAAAAAGTCGAGTTTATAAAAAAATATTAATCATGTTTTTGTGAAAGACAACCCTGATACTTTAATTTGAAGGGCATATTCAATTATCACACGTTACGTAAGCCATAATTTTGAATGGTCGTAAACAATTTGGTTAGCAACAAAATAAAGGGCACACAAATAGCAGCCTTATCTGGAACAAGCAGCAGAATTTTGTGATCCTTGAACTGATGAACTACTTTTCAAACATTATCTAACTGTGAATGAGAATACATTTGTATTATTTCGTACCAATCGTGGAACCAGGAGCTTTACGTAACCTTGTTTGAGAATATAGGATGTAAACAACTTTGATTTAAGCAGTGGGCTGGGTTTATGATATGCGAAATATTAGAGCAAGACAAATATTTTGACGAGAAGCTAAATATTGATGTAAGATTATTGCTACACGCGTTGCAATGTTTTTAAATGATCAATTAAGATACTGGATATCACAAATAAATAGCACAATCACGTTATGTAACGGCGATGAGTGCTATTAAGATACGATGAGGTGTTTAGATATCGGAAAGTAATTTGACGTCAATGATACACGCCGGAGATGACCTAAGATCATTTCTTTCATGTGATTATGTGATCATTTGATTATACGGCAGAACTTTTCCTTCTAAACGAGATATCTGCTTTAGCTTTCATCTGTGGGTCGTAAAATGAGGTGGTGGATTTTTTTTATTTACGTTATTTGCTGTGCCTTGAGATATGAACATTTTGTCATCTGTGGTTGATATTGAAAAAAATATGGGAGTAATTTTAAATAATGAAATTAGTAACATAATATAAGAAAAAAATATAGCTTTCTGTATATTATGTATGTAAGTACCTACGCTCAACCGTACCTACAGTTTCAACGGTGTCAAAATATATTTCCAAAATTCTGATAAGACAGTAAACATTTCACATGTGTAGGTAGGTACCTGTGTAGTACGCAGTAGATTTTTTCATAAGTTTTTTATTGACACCACATGCAAAACATCGTTATCGCTGTCAGCAAACAGCAGCCATGTCAATGTAAACAAACACTGATAACACTGATAACTGGATTCACAAAGATGGCTGCGGAGTTTTATCGGATGGGACGTGACCCCTTTACGAATTATAGCTTATCGAGAGGAGACATAAAGCTGGCTTAATTGCAACAAATAAAGCAATTACATTTATCCTAGCTGTAATGATTAGTCTAAGTTAATGGTTGCGATGGTGATACAAGTTTAATATGCACATTATTCATAAATTGTTCTAGACGTTTCCTATTTATAATAACAACTAAATATACCTACATAATATATATAATTGAGGTATTGTGAATAACGTTATAAAATATCATATAATATAATTATATGTACTATATGATGTCACTACTTTTGCGAATGACGGAATACAACTCGAGCATGTGGCAATTGGTACAGTACGCCATGGTAATGGATTCTAGTCGAAAATGTTTATGATTATGACATATGTAAGTGTTCACTAGGTGTGGTTACATAAAGTTAAGGCTTTCTTTATCCAGCACAAATGACTCTAACCCTTGATTTAAGATTCATTGACCCTCCTCCTTTGTGTTGTCGGTTTTCAGTCAGCATAGCGTACTAGTGTCAAGACGGTCCGTTCTAATTTATTTTTAAATAAATAAAAACTAATGATAATAGTAATAAACTTAAAAAATAGGTGAGTGCGTGCTTTCAAGTTGGATTACTAAGAAAATTTCATTCTTGCGATAAGAACGCGATGTGTGTACAAAAAAACCAAGAATACAGTGTCAAAGGACATTCAACGCACGATTACCGAAACAATAAATGATTCATAACATCGCATAAGCGTTATCGTCAATGAAGATCACTCGATGTAAGATAGCGGTAATGAGGAGTGACTTTTGATAGCATCACAATCGACTATTGTCATGTGTCATTAACTCGACGAAAGAACTTCATTAGAATAAAGATTGGCGAAAAGCGAATACATACGACAATATCCCATGTTTGATTTGATTTTAATAGTAAACCATATGACTTATTGAAGTAAATTTATTTATTTCAGTAAATTCTAATATATATATCTAATATATCTATTCTCGCATTTTCATTATGCATACTCGAATATTTATTAGAATTGCATATATAATTTTAAACTAGCATATTCTTTTCGTTCTAAAGTGCGCGTATGATCGTCTAGATGCGACTAAATGTCTTTTCGGACCATTACAATCCTAAATCACTCCAGCAATACTATTTATCATAAGAATCGTGAAATATTACAGAAAATATTTGTTACATTTTTTTAAGCTTCACTTTATATCCCATGTGTAGCAGAGGACACTGTGGAAGCCTAGTCCTAAATAGTATCTCACTATTTTCTGCCGAAATCTGGAGGCGTCGCGTGTTGAGTGACGGAACTCAACGCCGCGCTTTGCCTCGACACCAGAGTGAAGAAATGAAAATAATAAATATTTCATTTCCCAGAGTGAGAATCGGATTCAGTCAAATCAGTTATGAAAGCAACTGCACTTATCTAGTCACTACTTGATTTTGCAGTAACATTTCAAATTGACTATAAAAATATGAAATAAAAAGCTAGTATACAATGTACTAAAACATTATAGTGCTGCTTCAGGTGTCAGTTGGCAGTGTGCCGACGCGTGGCGTAAACAATCTATTTCGGTTACTGAATATAATTTGATCACCTTATTTATGTAGTCACTTCCTATACCTAATTGAATGAAACTCTAAAATATTGGAGTTTAAAAAAAATAAGTAATAAAACTAATTTTCACGCCAATTACAAGGGAATAGTACATTCTAGAACGCGTAAAGATCATACGATATGGATGATGCAATACACAAGCGACGCAAGGGACCTGCATGAGTAATGTCAAGTTTAAAGCGAGCTGTTTGCACATATGTTGCGGTTTTTGACCATATGATGTGATTGAGTTATGAGGCAAACGCTAAACTTATATTTGTCTTAGCTCATGACTAATTTGTTGGACATTAAGTAACCAATGCCGAGGTGGATGACCGCCAGTGTTTGTCCAGAGCGAGGGCAGGTTCATGTATTTAAAGAGACTCCAAGACCAACGTCGAGAAATTTGACGCTGAGTTGAGATTAAAATTGTAGTACGTTGTCCTCTGTGACCTACTCCGAAATTAATATTTGAATAAATTTTGATGGATGTCTAACACGTACCTCCGCCTTGAAAAAGATGTCACCCGTATAGAAGACATTGCCTTACCTGAAAAAAGAACACATAAAAAGTGTTAAATTGTGAAACACTAGCTCCAATATTAAGTAGTTTTCAAATCATATCATTTTAAAATTTACATAATTTCAAATATAGCAAAAAAATATATATTACAATAATACTATAGAAGTAAAGGACACTTAAAACATAAGCAAACAACATGACATAAAATATGAAAACAATTATAAGAAACAAATAATATATTCTAAAATACAGAAATATAATTGTACTCGTGCCGATATAAAATATAAATCATTTGCATATCAGTAACATCAAGTGATAATATGTATATAGTAGTAGAACATACAAACGTATCCTAATTTGCAAATATAAATAGTCATAATTATTGCCTCACACAGCTTTATAGTGATATTAATGACATAATGAATACAGTAATTATAGTCGGTTGTATAATAATAATAATGGACAAGAACACAAACACACACATTTGTAAGTGTGCTAACAAGTAACGTACTCTATGTACGACATTGAATATCATTTGTAAACTGAACTAGGTGCATGTTGCAATTGCATGTGAAAATTTTCCACTGTGGAAGGATAGTAACATATTGTATTGAATAATAAAACATAAGCCCTAGTGCAATATAAGACATAATATCAAGACACGTTAGTTGCGCACATTGATGTTTGAGTATGTAAACAATCAAAGGCGACCTGCAATTTTATTAATTAAAATAGCAGCTTCAATTTTTTTCTCGCAGAAAGCTACTTTTTAGTGTTAAGACACTATGTTCTTCACTTTCGGCTAAATTTTGTCATTCTCTGAAGGGGATCGTACCTACAACCGTAGCGTAGAAAATTAGCTGCTGTCCAACTGCGCTACGATCGCCTCGATTTTATTGATTTGCAAATATATTTAGCGTATCGGATCAATGATATGATTGGTAAAGTATTTAATATCACAAGTGAAGCAAAAATTAATCGTTTACAATGATTGTACAAAATTGTTAAATTCATGCATAAGCATTTTAATAAATAACGTATTCCAAATATGTTTTTATAAAATAAAGCCAATTTTATTAATCTCCTTCTGCGTGGTCATTTATTGTTGTTTACATTTGTCGAATGTTAACAGAAATTGTATTGAAATTTATTCAAAATTTATATTGATGATTTATAGTTCTTCGAATATGTTAATAATCACATCTACAATTAAAGGAATCTCAATTATCTACACGTGTAACACTGATATGCATCTATGTATATAGGTGTATGTTGGGACCAACGATTTGGTCAAATTTGCGTGAAACCGTTTGATCCGGGCAGCGCAGGACCGATCGGCTGGGAGGTCCTTGGGTAGACTATGTCCAACAGTGGGCGTCGAAAGATTGATATGGTGATATATATTTGTACTATAGTTTCTGCTTCTCAGTGCCAAATAATGCTTTGCAAATACATTACTGGAATGTTTGTCGTAAAATTATTCGAGAATATGCTATGCAAAGACAAATGCATCTGTCTGTTACTAATTGTATGTATGGCCGAGTATATATATATATATATATATTGGTTTCATGTTTATGACATTCAGATTATTTATATAAATCAATTACAGGACAAATGCAACACTATAAAATATACATGAGGAAATTATATTAAATTTCGTATATTATATGTAACTGTATGGGTATATTTGGATTTTGGACCAACCAACAATACTAAATAGTATTTCTGGGTTAATATAACAATAATTCATTAACAAAACTAAACTGGTCAACATCACCCCGATGTACGCGCAAAGCCTAACTGTATCACCCTCGGCGATACGTCGGCATTGTGCTTGCTGTAAACCGTTACGAGTAGGCAGCGTTCATCAGATATAAAACCTACTGACAGATGGTAACGGTAACTGACATCATTTCTTATGCGTTACACAGCACGGCCTACAGAGCCAGGCCGAGCATAATTGGATGTTTGAAACCTAGTTATGTTTAAAAATTAATTTTCAGCAGCGGTTTACATGGAAATGTACAAAGTCTATAATAAACTGCGGGAGATTCACATTTATTATTTTATAAGAGGCCAGTCGTGACGCAGGTGCACAAAGTGTGACTGAGAAACCGACTGGTTGTGGGTTCGAACCCACTCGAGGAGATGAAATATTTATTTATATTTACATTTCCATTTCTTCGCTCTAGTGTCGAGGCAAAGCGCGGCGTTAAGTTCTGCCACTCAACTCGCAATACCAGAATTCGGCAGAAAGAGGGGAACGGAGTGTCTTAACACTAGGTTTCCTGCTGTGTGCGGGATACAGCGTGAAGCTGATTTATTTATTTATTATTTTATAAGCTCTTGTAAACTGTATATTTGTGTTGTTATTATGGTGTGAAATAAAGAGTATTTTTTTATAAACATAATAAAATTAAATATATGCTTAAAAATATTCCAGTAACAAGTAATTATATAGATAACGTTATATATTTTAGCGGAACGTACAATCTCAATGTCTTAGAAAAAAAAAAACTATAACCTAGACTTAGGTTTTACCATTTTTAATTAATTCTCTATTCGCAGAGTAGGTCAATGTTAACGTGTAATAATTAGAACACGTTTCACAACTCGCGTCCAGACTTGTCGATCTCAATTAGGCCATGAAATGTTTTGTCGCGATTGCAATTTATGCCCATATTGACTTGTGTTCTGGAATGGATGATATTAGCTACCCACTCATATTAATATTTTTTACGGTAAAATATTTTTTTTGGAGCATATGTTTACGTTTAACCATAGAAAAGAAATTCACACAGTATTTAGTAACAACAATGTTTTTGTTGTAAAAAAAATTACAAAAATTATAATTAAAATCCATCATTATTTTTATGTATATATTATTATTTTGTTTTAAGCATGATCATGAACTTCGGATAGTGTATAGTGTAGTACATTCTCTTAGGCGGTCAACTCGCGATTTAAACTTTAAATTATAGGCAAATATTAATATTTCTCATTTCGTTTCACGCTATATCCCGCACATAGCGGGGTAGAGAACTAGACCTAATGCGTCAGTAGGTGTTTGCCCAAATTTTAAAGCATTGAGTGTTAAATTAAGCGAAACCTAACGCGAACCGTATTTTGAGTGTAGATCGAAAACGCAACAATTGGTCGAGGCAGAGGGACAATTCAAACGATGTAACTCTGCCCCACGGTACCTTTAAAATAAAAAGAGGTCTATACAGCGCGTTCCACTCTAAACTATTTTATATTAAGAAATATTTTATATTTTCATTTCCTCGCCCTAGTAACGAATCTAAACGCGGCGTTGAGTTACGCCATTCAACACGCAATACCCCAAGAGTTCTTAACTTAAGTTTCCTCTGCCTATCCTCCTATGTGCGGGAAGCATGAAGCTTAAAAAATATACCTACTAGCCGTATTAGTGGCAAAATATATTAATATTAAACAAAGGTGGGTTAAAATAAGGCAAGTAACCACTCACACTACCTGTGACCAAATTGTTTACCAACTGTGTCACCCTTCAAAGCACCAAAACTGTTATCTTTGCTTAGTTTGCTAGTTTAGTTTACTGGTTTACGTAATTTTCACATGATATATATATTTTAATAAGTGACTCACAATATTAACGCGAACGTGAAATTTAAGCTTCATCATTCAATATTTGCAGTTAGTCACCGCTTGAGTGAATCGAGTGTGAAATACAAGATAAACACTAATTAGAAATGTTATTTATGTATGGTTACTAGAGTGCTACGATGTCTATTCAGAGAGTTCCTTGGCAACGACATTTGTTTGGGCAATTAAAATTATTTAATGAATGTAGGAACTTAATTTTCATAATATTGTTAATAAAGTTAAAGATTTTATATCAAAACGGAGTTCGATTAAGCTTAAGTCTTCAAGTTTAACAGATAAGCTTCAAATCTAGTAAGTCAAGCCTTACTTATACATTTTTCACTTGTTACATTTATTTATTAAAAAAATATATAATATATTAAGTTAAAATCTTACCTTTAAATATTTTAAACTTTTACGTATTTGTGTCACAGTAAAAAAAAATGGGGTTTAGATATCTATAAAAATATATGTAATATATTAATAAATGTAAGTGAGCATTTATAGTTTTATATCGAATAGATAAATGAAGAAAGTTTCTAACCTATTTACTATCTCGGCCGACATTACGCTTAGCCCCGGTAAGACCAGAAGCCAAGGATAGCTTCAAGATAACAAATCGATTATCCGCAGCCACGTTTCGCCCTTCAAGATATATTTAGAATTTGTTTTTTCCTAAATAAAATGAAACATATTCGAAGTAAAAATATAATATATTCAACATTTAATATTTATAGTTAATTATTTTTTTTATTAATTTTAAATTATTAACATAGCAATAATAAAATAAGCAAAATAACTCATTGTCCATTTTGACCGAATAAATGAAATAAATGAAACTGATGGGATGTAGGCAATAAATAAATCAATTATAGCTACTTAACAAGTATTAGATAAATTGCAGTAGACAAATTGTTATAGCCAAAGGTGTCGAGGTAATTAATTACAATATTTGCGCATTTATTTCGTTTAATTTTAATTAAAAAACATGTATTGCAACTTGAAAATAAAATGAAAATGTAAGATTTAATTAAGGTAGCAATAAAAAATTATATACCAATACATAACTAAATGATTCAATATAAAAAAATATATAAATACAGGTATATTTTTACATAAATATAGGTAGGTATAAATAAAAGTCAAAATTACCGTGTTTTCTCAAGCGCATATGTACTAAAATATAAACAAACGAGTTTAAAAATGTTGTCGGTTTGTCCGGGCTAATCTCCAGCTGAACCAATTCTCACTGGAATAAAGAGTAGGTTGTGGAGGAATATATAGGGTTTTCGGGATCGGGATTTATGCGCAAAAAGCAGCGTACACCGCGCACGAGTACCTACTAATACCAAACAATTTTCTATTAAAAGTCCCAAAGGTTTTACATTACAATTTATTTAATGTATAACAGTATCTTTATAGTAATACGTAAAGCAAAAACTTTGTACTCTTTTTTACGTAAATTGCGCGGACACAGGAGTATGAAATTTGGCACACTTATAGAAAATATATAGGAGAAGTGCACAACGCTAATATTTTTCAATAATAATGCTTATAAATTACCTTAAATCAATAAATAAAACATTTTTATAATATGTAAGTACAACACTTTTGTATTTATAAAGTGACAATTACACGTTGCAACGCGTATTATTTATTGTATTATAATACGTCAACGGGTCCTCTAGTAGTTATAAATTTACCTAAATACACTTAAATAATACTAAGTAAGTAAGCGTACACAATTATCCTCTTGAACAGTTCAAGCGAGCAAAGACGTGGTGGGTCGCTAACTTTATTATGAAGCTGTTTTTTTTTTTAATTTAAATATCGAGTCGGAAATAGTTATGTACCACGTGTTTACCAACGTGAGTTAATTTGCATAATCGTTCATATAAAAACTTATTGAATCCTAAGAAACGTAATAAACAATATTTATGGTATCTTAAAATAAGTAATACAATAACAATGTCTATAAAAAATATTTATTTGAAAAATAAATTATATTTTTTTTTCTCGAGTTGTTCATTAGAGAACATAGAGTGGGACAAATTCGAGACATTGCGTGTAGAACGACGGAACTCAACGCCGTGGTAGTTGGGATATGCGAGGTAATGAAAATAGCTTAATCCTCCGAGTGGGTATCGAACAATCATCGCATTTTTAGATCGACGACCGACCCAATATTTATTTCTTAAGTAATAGATATAAATGAATCCGATAAAAATGTTCGAACTGATAATAGGTTAATATTTTTAGTTATTTTTGAAATTAACCAGTTCTATGTTTGTGAAGTGGCCACTATACTATACCAGTGGTGAATCTCGAAGTTTACATTGTATAACTGTATAGCTGTGACATACCTATTTCCCATTACAAAATGTTTATTCATCGATAATTCGAAAATCTCTTTCTATTAGATAAATACAGTGTCTATAATAAATTGTTAGTTTCGTTTTAAAATTAAAGTACCATTATATAAAAAGTTTGTTTTTAGTGACGCAAATGACTTGTTTGGTTTTTCTTACTATTATTACTAAAAAAAGTGCAAAAATTAATCGCGTGAGGTAAAGATTTTGTTAATGATAAGTTAAAGAACATGTTTCTCTAATTTTAAATAAAAAATTTAGCACATAAATTCTGATAATAACTACTTGTATAGATAAAATTGACAAATTTGATTACAATTTACGTTTTAAAATTACGTAATTTAAAAATATATTTCCTTTCGCTTTATCTTAGTAGATCAATAAGCACGGTATTACATTTACATACATGAACATCTCTTAAATTAACCTATCCAACTGTGTCATAGATTCAAACTAGTTCATTACATCAGCTTCACGCTGTATCCCGCACATAGCAGGGTAGGCAGAGGGAACCTAGTGT
>DVQK01000344.1:0-12088 GCA_018231685.1 Heliconius clysonymus
TATATAATAAAAAAAATAAACATATTAATATTTCACTTAATTTTAGTGCAAGGGCTGCTCAAGCGGTAAAAGATATGCTTACGAAGGAAGATTTTGGCCTACAATATTCTAGAAAGAAAAAAATGGAGTTCTTTGATAGAGAAAATCATCACGGCATAGTATCTATTCTATCGACAATAGGAAGTAAAGACAGCTTCTTCCCCAAGTCTTTAAAATATTCATGGAAAAATAGGGCGTCTGGCTGGGACGACCAAGCAATGGTAAATGTATAAATACTTTATATTATTTTATTATTTAGTTATTATTTTACTAATTTACATTAAACAATATTTATTTTAGTAGCGATTCGTTTTTTAGTTGTTTAACTAGCGGCTTCGTCCGCTTGAACTTTACATGCATGTACTGTTGGTGCTTATAAATCGTTTTATCGTATACTATGGAAAGATAAATTAGATTAATAAAATTATTCTCAAATATCTTATAACAAAGTACCAACCAAATGTAAAAACATATTTATTAAAATGTTGTTTTTATGATACTACTATTTATATTTTAGTTTAAAGAATAGTAATTCAATATCTTTTTATTTATACAGCTTTGGTTTACAACGTCGAATACACAAAAGGTTGTTAATTACTTCTTTGATCAAATATTTGAAGAGAAGGAACACAGCCATGAAGACTTAAGTCATAAATATTCTGCTAGAAAAATTTCGCAAATTTTGAATATCAAACATAATGAAGAACCTTTGGAAGCTTCCTTCTATATGGACTTTATGAATCAACAGAGACTTTGGGCTTTCAATGAACAGGATATTAAAGCTTTTAGTGCTAAATTCGGCGAGTATCTTTCAGATCTTATTAAAGGAGTTAACAGGCACTATACAAAAGTGGTGAATAGAAATCAAGTTTCAGTGATGTTCCCAATTGTTTCTGGTATGCCTTTTATATACAAATACAAAGAACCAACAGTTGTTCATTTGCAAGCTCGTTCAAAAGGTAACATTGATTTAAAAAATAGAGAAAATTATGAAACTGACGTTGCCCTTGAAAGTGAACTTGCACTTACTTATGCTTCTAACCGTGATGGACGTATTGGTTATCTGGATACCCTATCAAACCAATATCCAGCTGTCGGTCTTGTTAGCAAATTCCAATTACATATTCCTCTAAGAATAAATGTTGATTCAAAACATAAGGAGATTAAATTAAGAGTAGCTCCAAAAGAACCTGAACAAGACTCTACTTTAGTTCATTACAGCGTTTGGCCATATAGCAGTAATCAAAAGAAGGACACTTTACTTGCTTTCTCTCAAGATCCGAGCACAAAGGTTATCACGAGGCCCAATAAAGTATTTTCAGCTGATTATAAATTTGGTCAACAGATAGGACTGCCATTGCAACTACAAGGATATTCTTATTCCAAGGATTACAGAAACTTAGGTAGCTTCATACAATACAATGATTTACCTTCAAGTATTATTTCTGCCTTCAGCCAAAAGGATATAGCGCAAACGCACTTTAACTTAAGGTATCTTGGAAAACAATACAAAAATAAGGAAATAACCATCACCACCGTATACGGTAATACATTATTATTTTCTTTCTTATGTTTTTTATAGCGAAAATCTATGCTTATTAAACATTTCAACCTTCTTTACAATGTTACAGATACTCTATATAATCAAAAGAATGAAGGAGAAATGCCTCTAACTGCATCAGATTTGAGCGATACAGCCCCTAACAGTCCAGAAAGACGCCAAGAGTTAGTAAAACGCGTCACGGCTGGAATTAAGGCAGCAAGAAGCAAAGTCTTAGATGTGAGCGTCCAATTCAATGCACCTGAAAAATTAGAATATGCTGTAACAGTCGCTGTTGGTCACAGTCAAGTAGATCGTAAAGTTCAATATGCATTTTTCGCTAGCAAAAATTCAGCACAAGGTTCATATCAAATTAACTCTATTGGAAGAGTAACAAAGCCAGAATCTTATAGCCCTATGAATTACAAAGAAGCAATTCAACAAGAATTGAAAATGGATTTCGAGGCAGACATTCGTTATAACCAGAAAGAAAATGTTCACATTCAAGGTAACGCACAAAAAACAGCCAAATATGTTGATGAACTTCAGAAAAGTCCATTAGGAAAGCAATGCGCCCAAGAAACAGAAAATGGTAATAATTACCAAAAAGCTTGTCACAAAGCAATTATTATGGCACACGCTCCTGATAGTTTCAAATTTATTGTTAATTACAAAGATGTAAGCCCAACGGTAAAAAACCATATACATCAATTATATCAAATAGCTCAAAGTCTGGGAATATGGCAGTTGGAGAGTAATGACCAAAAGGCAAATCCTGCAGGAAAAATCGATATAAATCTAGACGCCTCTTACTTAAGTCATACATTGAACATCGGAGTAAAGTCTCCTTCTGGTGAAATGCGTTGGAAAAATGTCCGTATTCCTGAAGCTACGGCTATAGCTTTAGCCACGTACTGGCCAATAAATACACTTGAACGAGTATTGAACTATTACAGCAGCCATCAATATCAACGTGAGTATATATTAACAAAGAATATTTATTGTATATAGAATAAATTGATACCTAATACTGCATATTACAATATTCAATATATATATTTTATATACTGAGGCCAGTAGTCACGCGGGAACTCAAGCGTGGACTGTAAACTCGACAAGTTGAGTTGGGTTTGATTCCAACTCGAAGAAATGAAATATTTTCATTTCTTCAATCCATTTAACACGCGCGATGACTCCAGGCGGAAGGGGACCGGAGTCCGGAAGTGTCTTAATGGGAACCGAATGTCGTAGAAGTAGGTTCTCATGTTCCCTTTGTCTATCTTGCTATCTGTAGGATACAGCGTGAAGCTTAAAAAAAACAAAAAAAGTATATAGTAATTATTTAATTAAGTAAACTTATCTCTTAAATAAATTTCTCTAACAGCTTATTGCAGTGTTGACTATGATATGACAAAATCCTTCAGTGGCCGTAGTTATAATTATAAGTTGACTAGCTCTTGGCATGTCGCGTTGCTCGACGATAGGGCTTCTAATTCAGACACATTGGCTGTTCTTGCCAGACGGCCAAATGAAAAACAACAAGAGATGTATATCTCATACAGGTATTACTATTTTTAAATTACGTACTAAAACTCTTATTTCATTATGTATAAATATTTATACAATTAATATTATTTAACAGATCTTACACTGGTACAGACGTAGAAATTGAATTGACCCCAGCACCTGCAGGTCAAAAGAATCAAGCAGTAAAGGTAAATACAAAAGCTAAAAAAGTTTCCGAAGGTGATCTTACCACCTACTGGGATGACGAGGAAGAAGCTCCTATACTTGAATATCATACTGAAGGAAATGGTGCTTTAGTGCTGAAAATTCGTGATAGCCGACTTAGAATAATGTACGACGGAATGAGATCAGTTGTTCTTGCAAATGAAAAACGTAAAAATACAAGAGGAATCTGTGGCTACATGAGCGGAGAACCTCGTGATGATTATTTAACTCCAAATGGTTTAGTTGATAATCCTGAATATTATGGAGCGTCCTACGTTCTTATTTCTGAAAATAGTGAACCCCAAGAAAAAGAAAGGCAAGAAAACGCTAAAAGGGTGGCATATCAGCCGCAGAAAAGGTATACAACAATTTTGCGATCAGACGAAGACTGGAAAACTCAAATGCAATTATCATCTAAAGAGGAATTGGGATCTCAAATTATATACAGAGCGAGGAACTATCTTAAAGAGAAGAAGCCCTGTGAAATAAGACCACAAGTCCAGTATTTTGAGAATCAAGAAGACATTTGTATATCTACAGCGCCCTTACCATCTTGCCAATCTCACTGCAGCGGCGTAGATTACAAGATTCAGCCCGCTGAAGTCGTTTGCAAATCGAAATTTGATGTAGAATTCCGTGCAGTCCGTGACCAAATTCGACTTGGACAGAACTCGAAGGTGGCTGGACCTTCTCAGAACGTACAATACAGAATACCAGCGTCTTGTAAAGCGTAAACCACCCAAACACTAGATTTAAGTTAACAACATGGCATTATTAATGGACTTTGAAAAAGTATCATACTTTATTATATTGCATTTATAAAATTTGGCAATATATTATATATGTATAAAAATATATAATTGAGTGTACCAATATTTATAATTATATGTATTTCTTCTTTTTTTCATTACTTATAGTATTATTGTATAATTAGAATAGTAATAGAAAGCAACGTAAAAACACAAAAAAAGGAATAAAATGCTTGTCAATTTATGTTTTTGTTTAATTCTTTATTTTATACATCTTACATATTTTTATTTTATAAGTTTTAGTGTTATATGAAATATTTATAAACAATAGCTAAAATGTAGAAAATAATATTTTAATTATTACTTTAAAGAAAATTTAAAAATAAGAAATGAAATTAGGTATATCTTTTTTTGGATAATAATGATGGAAATAGGACCAGTGCGGAAATACAGCTTCACGCTGTAGCCATTGCGTGTCGAGTGGCAGAACTCAACGCCGCGCTTTACCTCAACACCAGAGAAGAAATGAAAATATACATTTAAGTAAATATTTCATTTCCTCGAGTGGGGATCGAACTCACAACCAGTCGGTTTTACAGTCACACTTTGTGCCCCTGCGCCGCACCTCCACCGGCCTAAATACTATACAAACGTATAGTTTTAAAAAAAAATCATGAACTAGTAATATCAGTAGATGTTAGCTGCCAAATTTCACATTTCTAGGTCGACCGGAAGTTAAGTTAAATGTGACATTCTGAAGATGCAATAAATAAAAAAAAAAAGAATTCCCGCCAAAGCAAAATAAAAGAAATTCGGTACATTTTAAAGTTTTATTACAAAAAAGGTAAAAATGCGACGAGCGCCGCGAATAAAATTTGTGCGGTTTAGGGACCTAATGCGGTATCAATAAGGGTAGCAACAAATGTGGTTCAAGTGGTTCAAGTCTAAAAATTTTAGTGTGAAAAATGAGGTTCGCTCTGGACGCCTTGTCACAGATAAAATAATTTTTGAGGAAGTGGAGCAAGATCGACATATTAATAGCTACGACATTGCTGAAGAACTGGATGTTGATCATAAAACAGTTTACGTCATTTACGAAAGTACAAGAAAAAACTTGATATTTGTGTACCACATGATCTCATTGAGAGAAACCTAATGCAATGTGTATCCATTTGCGATTCTTTGTTAAAACGTAACAATTCCCAACTATTTCTTAAACAGTTGGTTACGGGTGATGAAAAATGGGTGACTTACGATAAGAATATGCAAAAAAGATCATGGTCCTGCCGTGGGACCTGGACGCGCTTTCTCTGGCGTCGCCAAGCCCTTGGCCGATAGCGAGATGTCGTGGGACGCGGTCTCATCGCGGTCCACTGCGCCGTTGCGCCGAGCTCGGCCTCTAAAAAAAATTGTTTAAGGATCTTTCTTATGGTAGTGTAAGACCACAAGCGTGTGAAGAACCTAATATGTTAATTTCCTTGTTCTGGTACCAACGCAAAACGCGGCATTGATATCCGTTATTCAACATGCAATGCCTCCAGAATTCGGCGGAAAGTAGGGAACGAAAGTGTCATAATGGAATGAAGTGTACTAACACTAGGTTCCTAGGTTCCCCAAGGCTTAAAAAAACCATGGAAATTTCGGAGTGTTGCTTAACATTCCCAAAGTAATTTATACAGAGTGGAAGCGTCAGCGCTCCTTTGTAAAATATTTTAAGCCCATACCTAAAGAAATTAATCAAGATACCTCAACAGTTTAGACGTAGGCTTATTTTACATTTCACGATGTTAATCCATACCTGTATTTCGTGTGACGCAGTTACGCATAGATTGCAATACCGTAAACACTTGCGTCATTCTTGACAAATGGCGTTTTATTTTACAACGATAATTTTACAATTTATTTTGTTTAAAACACACACATTAAACACTTAGGGAAAAAAAAAATTGTATTAGGCTTTAATACAGTAGTTACAACTGTGGTTTCATTTAAAGTGTTGCTGACAAAAACACTCTGCTACGCTCTGTAAGCCCATCAACAAATATAAATAAATAATTTAAAAGAAATAACGAGATTATTTATCACGAAAGATCGAACATAAAAATATATTAGTACAATTTTTTTTCGTAAGAAACGTCTTTTAAAACAAATTCCTAGAATATGCTGTCATTACTGAATATTATTTTATATTTATGTTGTTAGCATATTCCTTATTAAATTAACATTAATTTAAATATTGCCAAAACATTTTTTTATACCTATTTACTACTATTAATTACTGCGTCAAACGAACACAGTTAAACCCTAAAACGTCAGAATACCGCAGCGCGTCTAAAAATCAGCTGTTTGAGTTTGTAATTTTTCAATTCGCCGGTGATTAACTTTAATCACATTTTGCAAAGTCAGTGTAAGAATATTACTTAGGCTGTATATTTTTATAACTTGTATAAACTATGGTATAATAAGCTATTTATAAAATAACAATATCACATATTTCTCTTGTCTGTGACAGTTTTGAAAATCGAATGTTGTGATTTGTGAGTGACTTGTTAAGATTCATTTTGATTTTCGAATCGCTGTATAAAGTAAGTACGAAAATTTATTTATTTCTTATAAGATAAAATAAATTAAACATACAAATGTATATAAGTAAGAAAAAACAACAAAAAAATGTATTAGTAAGAAAAATGAATTATTTTTATTTTTTTATCTACAATTTATTACAATAAACAATCTCTGATATGTAAATATTTAAAATGGCCCATATGTCTGTGTTCAGATTTAGTTAGTGACAAATTTAAATAAAGAAATTTGTCTTATATTTTTGCATTCATAAATTTCTAACATGCTTAGGTATGTCATAAAATTTAATTTCATTCTTAATCTATTACCCTTATGTGTTGTTCACACAATGTGAAATTGGCGGAGTGATTAGCTTATCTTGCACATTCATCCACCATAATCCAAGAAGGGAACAGAACATAAACTTTTAGATACAAATTATTCAAATTTTCAAAGAACTATATTTTCAAATGACTCAATTCATAAACAAATAATAATCAGTTTTGTGCATGTTTTTTAAAAATGTTTTTTATCGATTAGTACAATATTTTTATTTATTTTTCATAGCTTACAGAATTAATTTAATATATTATAGGTTAAAACTCCTTTTATATTTTTTATATAATACCATCAATTTATGTCTACTTGCCACTTGCAGCATTGTTGCCATGGACATCATTGCTTTTGCTATACTTGTTCCACTCGGCTATTGTCATGGACAATTTTGTGCTAGTTTGTTAACCTCAATGCTGTGCTTTGTCTTATTTAATGTAGATGGTAAAAAAAAGTTTTATCATAATTCCACTAAGCCTGCTACATTAAAGCATCAATTGTCTATGACTTTTAGTTGACAATTAAAATTATCCAGCAAACTGATACAATTTTTTACTAAAACTGCATTTCATTTCTTTATTCTTGTAATTAATATGGATGCATTAAATGATCAGAGGTGATGTGGTGGTGAGATGATGTCAGAGGAGAATGGCTATAAAGCTCAACAAAATTTTCTACTTATTATTGTATTATAGTTAAATAACAACTACTAAATTGTCTTATAAAATGTAGCCTGTGTTATTTTGATGTATAAGCTAATTACCGTAAGTTTTTCAGCAGTTTTTGTTTGAAAGTGGAACAAACATCCATTGTCACATACTTTTAAATTTATAATATTAATTGTGTGTACTGATATTCTTTTGTTACTGTTTTATTATAATATTTTTTAAAACTTTACTTTTTAAAAAGTTCTTTATGTGTAGATATATGCAAAAGTATTAGTGCCTGATATATTATGATAGCAATAATTTCTATGTGATAATGTCGATAAAATAATCAGAAAAAAAGGGTGGGTTTTAAAATTAAAAACTATTTAGTAAATGTTTGTTTTTTGGGTAAGAAACTTAAATAATAGTATTAAACTGAACTAACATAAAAAATCAAGAGATGCTGAGCTCATTACACAATACGTCTATGTGTTGGTCTTATTGAGCATGGCACAGTCTACTTAAAATGCTATGAATTTTATCTTACGAGTGCCAAGTATTCTACTTATTAATTTTAGCAGGGCAAGCAGAGGGAACCTAGAGAGACACTCCGTATTTTATTTTCAGTCCAATTTTCGAGTCATTGCATGTTGATCAAGAACAGCGGAATTCTATTATGCAAGGAAATGAAAATAATTTTGAATTGGAAACGAACCCACGATCGTCGCATTTACAGACGATGAGCTGCTGCACAACGACGGCGCTACTTACTTACTTTTTTTTTTATTAATATTGATACTACATCAGTGTTTTGGTTACTGTAAACTGATGTGATTCTGAATTAATTATTTCCTCAGTCTAGTAATAAAACAAAGCGCGGCGTTAAGTCTCGCCACTCAATATGCAATGTCCCGAAAATTAGGCGGTGTGTAAAAACGGAGTGTCTTTGACAATATAAACACACACTATGCCCTATCTACCCTGCTATGCGAAAAATATGTGAAGCATTATCCCTAGCGGAGAAGTCAGAGAGACCGTAGCGCTAAACGCTATGGTCTCTGCATACCTCTTTCATCTCGTCCACTGTCATCAACCTCTTCATACATGCCCTCCGAGGAGTCCTCATGCTTTTTACGTGACCTTCCTCCAGTATCTTTGATACTATGTTTTCGAAGGTCAACCGACGTCTCCCGCTACCTCTCTTACCGTTCACTTTTAATTTATAAATATTTTTTGCCAATCTTTCATCACTCATTCGTTCGACGTGCCTAACTCCGAGCACGTTTTTCTTCATTCTCACCGTGACATCCTTTCTAGGACCTGCCATTCTGTGTATCTCTTCATAGCGGATTCGATCAGCTAATCTGACTCCGCATATCCTACGAAGAGATTGCATCTCCACGACATTCATCTGTCTTTCATTCTTTTACGATGCAGAAGCCTTTTTTAGACTACATATACCTCCCGCTTAAAAAAATGCTTTACTACTACAGTGCTCTATGTTCATTTACGTTTTATTAGTCTAGACTATAAAATCTAGATCAAAATTACATTTTATAACTTTAATTGTCTATTGACGTCATTCATTTGTGGGTATGTTCCATTATTTTATTATTAGGGGATTTCAATTGGCATTATTAAGAATGACTGCGTATATCCCGGTAGTACACGCCCACTGCTAAATGATAAATAATGATTTATTTTATAACGTTCAGCCAGCTATAAAAATTTAAAACTTTGACAATATTTAGATTTAATTCGATAATTTTTAACTTAATTATCTTTTTGTTTTTGACCAAAACTACTATTTTTAAACGATTATGGAAATTATCGATAATTTTGCCTTTCCCAGGTATAGTAAAATTGGGATTTACCTTTCTTTATCGAATTATTACTATACACATATTATTACTGTACACTCACTACCTTGCATCACGTGGAAATGAATCATATCTAATATTAATATCAAAGTCGTTGCGTGGCATTTTAACGATAAATAATAAATTGAACTACTATGAAAATTTTAATAGAATGTTAAAATTACGCCATAATTACGTACTGTTAACAAAAAAACCAAGATACTGGTTTTGTTTAGAATGTATTTGGATTTTGTGGCTGTCGTGGCGCAGTCCTGTGACTGGTACGGTATGGTATAGTTCAACGGAGAGTACGATTTATAAAAATCTAAATATTGTCTACAAAACTCTTTATAGAACCATTTCTCGATTTCTCGATCCCAAGTTCAAAACTTTATTTTAAGTAAAATATTTTCATTAGTTAGTAGTTAGTTAGTAGGAAAGTAATGTAGACTGAATGGTCAAAGAAAACTTTTTTCGTAAATAATTACGAATAAAGGCATCATCTGTGTCATATAAAATTGCATATCTTTACATCACCTGGCTCTAATAAAATCACAGTATTTTAAGAGGTACGAGTTACGTATATGTATAATGTAAGAAATCATTAAAGATCTAACTAAAGTAAAATAAATCTAAAACAGTAGAGGATCTATAGATCATATCATGCCGTATAAGGTGTTGTAATGTTCCGTTTCATTGCGTCAGACATGCGTCAGCGCCGCGCCTCCACACGCTCGGTTTTGATTGGTCGCACGCGGCCTTCATCACGTAGACAGTTGTGTTGAGTCCAAACACCGTGTAGTCTACTTTATTTACTTTCATTATTTAAACTGAACTTGAAGCCATTCTTTTTCTTATAAGCCCCTTGTTTGACTGAACAAATATACGTAGAAGTGGGTTGCACTATGCAATACTCATTCACTGCCTTAGCCTCATTAGGTAAGGAGTTAATATATGAAGTGAAAACAACAGTAATTGTTATTGCTTGTTCCTTAAAATAAAATTTTTTATTTCAAAATCTTCACAAAGTTTTTCTCTAATGACAATTGTATTATAGTTGCTCGTGATCCAATAAATATATTGTTTTATTGATGGTACTAAGATTTACAAGCATATTGTATTGCATATTGTTACTTTGTTGCCATCGTCCCTAGTCGCCAATATACGTCATAGTACACACAGGTACATACATATAATATGTATTAACGTACTTACATTTAGAACACTTCATTTGTGGTCGGGTGAACAGTAATATGACAGAACAATTATTCTTAGAGTTTAACTCCAATCATTTTGCTAACATTGTAAAACTAATAATTTTATTTTATAAAGAAAGTATATTACAGAAAAATTGTTGTATTTTAGAAAGACGCCTTCCTGGGCAAATGCTTGTACGCGATAGCTGAGACGTAAAATCACAGGCAATGTCATTACATATGTAATATTTTCTTGTCCTGGGACCGCCACCAAATATATATATATTCTTTATTGCACAGATGTAAAAGTAGTAAAATACAGTTGAAAAGTTAAGTTTACAACGGCGGCATGTTCTTTAAAAAAATAATCAAAATTAGAAACACAGAATTATGTAACCAGTACCATTTTCGGACTTATCGGAGCCCTTATACCTATCGGACGCGGACGGACTTGAATTTGGGGCCTGAGTTAAAAATAGTAAGTAACACGTTACAAGTATCTAATAAGTAAAGTAACATGTTACAAGTAACTAATAAGTAAAGTAACATGTTACATGTAACTAATAAGTAAAGTAACATGTTACAAGTATATAATAAGTAAAGTAACATGTTACAAGTACCTAATAAGTAAAGTAACATGTTACAAGTAATTAATAAGTAACTTGTTACACATTGTTCCATGTTGTTTACTGGTCATTCGATATCTCCGTGAGTGAGGTAGAGCCCTCGGTATGAACCCGTCGTTAAGTGTGATAAAACAAAGACAGAAATGGATGTAAACATGTCTTAACTCTTAACCAAAAAAATACGGAAGTTACGTAAACAGTAAAACATAACATTTCTTAGAAACAATTAGGTGTTATATAGATATGTCTACTTTTTGTATGTACAATAATAAGGCTAAATTACTTTGTTATTGCAGATATCATATTGTATGTTTCTTACGTATTCGCTAAATTATTGTTGCCTTCAAGAAATATTTTATTGTATAATTTCAAAGTAACTAATAAAATAATATTTGATATTATCGTTATGAAATCTATAGAAAAATAATCAGCTGTGGCACATCTCTGAAGTACTTTGGGTATGGGTAAATAATAAATTATACGGAAACGGCTGCAGTTGAAAAATTTAATAACAAGTTATTCAAATATCATTCATATCCGGGTCAGAAATGTCAATTTTTTTATGATTATTACCTAAATTAAGTTAAATCAGCTTCATGCTGTATCCCGCACATAGCAGGGTAGAGAGGTCACCTACAGAGGGAACCTAGTGATAAGATACTCTGTTCTCTACATTCCGCCGTATTCTGAAGGCATAGCGTACTGAGTGGCGGAACTCAACGCTGCTCTTTGCCTCGACACCAGAGCGAATAAATGAAAATATAAATGTAAATAAATACTTCACTTCCTCGAGTGGGGATCGAACC
>DVQK01000345.1:0-12087 GCA_018231685.1 Heliconius clysonymus
TACCATCAGGTGACCCGAACGCTCGTTTGCCTTGTCTTTTCCATAAAAAAAAAGAACACAAGGTGTAGGCAATAAGTTCAATGGAACTTATTTCGAGTTCGTCCGTTGAGTATTGACTCAACACGCGTAATGTCGCGAAATTTGAGCTTGGAGAACGTAGTGTCTTAGCACTAGGTTCTCTCTGCCTACTCTGGTACTATATGCAGGATATACGAGTAGCGTGGAACAAAGAAATGAATGCACCATTATAGCGTCAAAAGTTATTTTTTTTTCAACAAAAAAAACTTTTAGATCTGTTTCTAGAATTTTTAAACTTTAAAACTGTCTACATTTATTACTTTTACTTTATTACCTGTTACCAAACTTACATCGTTTATTCTTACTTGTTTGTTTTAGAAATATTGTTAACTACTTGAACTGACAGAAATAAATCTAAAATATTATTAAATCTTTGTTAGTATATTATTAAATATTAACTTTAAATAAAATGAACACGGTAGAATGTCAACATGCGCTTTTCACGTATCGCTCAGTTTAGATAAACTTTGATGTCGAGCAATGTTACTAGCAAAACGGGAAGTTACCCACTCAGGGGAATGCCAGGGGAATTCCCGCCCGCCACTTACAAACAATAACTCGAATTCGGGCCGAAAATGAACATGAATATATATATTCATACATATTATATTTTTTTAGCCTCACTCTTTCGCCATTTCGTTACCACTTTCATCACTTATGTTATGTGGTGGAACTTAACGCCATGCTTCGTCTTCTTTCCAGAGCGCTAAAATGAAAAAAACTTATTTCCCCTAAGTGACAATCGAACCTATAACCGTCGCGTTTACAGTCAGACGCTGGACCACTAGTGCCTCAATGTATAAATATCACTTTAAAACGTAATAAATTGACATCTTGTCTTAGGTTGTTTGTTTCAGAAATACTGTTAGAAACTTTAGCTGACACAAGAAAGTCTACAATAATATCTTCCAACTCTTTTCTTGTGATTGGCTTGGCTTCAATAAAATTAGGTGACTCCACTATTTATTGGAAAGTATCCAAAGTAAAAATGGATGGATGGACCAATTATTTATATAAAACTAACTATAGTGATCCATCAGCACCTTGTACGGAGGTATAGTGGTAAATACTTTAAAGGGATACTTAATATTATAGAAGTGAGTTTATTTGGTTTAACGCACGCGAATCCAAGAAACTAATAAATTGAATATTTTTTTCTTGTCATCGTCAATTTTTTGAGGGTTTGATCAAGTTATTCGTTTCAATATGACAAAAAATACAAAATATTGTCACTATAATTCTTAAAGCTAGTGTAAATATATATATATAGATAAGATGTCATCGGTGTATTGATACTGTGTGTTCTTGTAACCATGATGCTTGTGATTTTAATTCTCAAAATATAAAAAAATATATTAAAAGTAATATTTATTTTTATAACGCAATCGCGGTGTTGTGTTACGCCAACTCACAAACGCATCAAGGTCAAACTAAATAAAAGCAGAAACATATATTTCCGTTCTATGAAAGAATTCGGCGGAAAATGGTAAACAGAGTTGTACCGATTGGGTTCTTTCTGATTGCTCCGTTTGTGGGATACAGTGTAAAGCTAAAAATAAAAAATAACACGCTCTAATTAATATGCAATAAAATTTAAGCATTTGTGTACGCTAATTAATAAAGCATTTTGTTGGTGACTACGTTGGCAACGTTCCAGCCAAAAATCGTATTTAATTTAAATGTTCAGTGTCCTGTGAATGAGCAATAAGATGGAATAAGAAAAGTATTTTAGAAAACGTGTAAAAATTTTGGCAAAAATAAAAAAAAATTGACAAAAATAAAAAAAAAACAGTATAGTGGATAACAGAGTGTTTGAAAATTGGTCTCTTGGTTCTAAACGATTAATAAAAACTTATGTTTTATTGCCTTGTGTATATAAAACATAAGTATTTAGTAAATGATATAAAACGTTTACTTCAGTAAATATTGTCTACATTTGAACCCAACACCCTTTCGTTTAAGCAAATCGAAATAAACATATCCTAATGTGCCAATAGACCATATATTTAAGATTTTCATATCAATAATTTATATAGATGACCCCGCAAACGACACTTCTAGAAGTGTTCAACCCTGTTTCAAGTTTCAAACACAAATAAGCTTTCAGCGGCTGTCCATTCGTTAATTAAAAGTAAATACGCTCCAGAGGCTTGCTGTAGCTGGAGTAGGAAATACCTGAAAGGTTCAAATTTTAAATGGAGCGATATTGATTGTGGCCAAATTGTCGGATCTTATATTATATAGTTCTAAAGATTATTGCTAAAAGATTACTAGAAGTTATGCTGAGTGAGGGGCAGTTAAGTTTGAGGTTGAAGTGAAGTTATTTAATGTTTTCATTTCTTCGCCCTGGTAAGGAGGTAAATCGCGGCGATAAGTTCCGCCACTCAACACACAATGCCTTAAGAATTCGACGAATAATTTGGAACGGAAATATCTTAACACTAGATTCCCAGGTTTCCTCTGATTACCAAGCTATGTCAGGAATACAGCGTGAAACTAAAAAAAAAATTAAAAATATTATTATTATTCAGTAAAAAATATTATATCAGTAATGATTAATGATATTTTCTAACGAAATAATACAATTTTGTTTTGTGAAGCGTTGTTTTAATTATTTTCACGCCTGAAATACGCGCTGATTGATTGCAACACGGCACGAGTTAAACACTTTTACGTCTTACGATTAATCAAATAGGCGTGGGCTGTATGACTGTAGTAAATTAAAATAAATGAACAATAATTAGTTGAGGCTATCATATGCTCAGGGGGATGAGTGTACGACTGTAAATGCAACAGTTTTGGGTTCGATTTTCACTCGAGGGAATGAGATATTCAATATTTTCATTTCCTCGTTCTGGTTACGAGGTAAAGCGCAACGTTGAGTTCCGCCATCCAATGGGAGGGAGAATAGAAGTGCCTTAAACGAGATGTAGATCTTAACACTAGATTCTCAGATTCAGCAGACTGTGCATGCGCAGGCATGCTGTATTCATGAAGTAAAAAAAAATAATTGGATTAATAATGGTTTTATATTAAACCTGAGGTTTTTAAATGCAACTCATTTCGTTCTAGCTATCAATATATCTAAAATTAGCTTTCATCTACAACTTACTTACCTTGACTCAAATATAAACAACTAAGTTTTGTATGACATATGACTGACTTTCTAAGCGCCCGGAGTGACTCTGACTGCAGCTACAGTGAGATTGAGTTAGATTCTAAACAAATAGCTGTAGACAATGTAATGTAATATAGTCTATAACCTTCCTCGATAAATGTGGTATGCAACTGAGATGAGATTAGCAAGTTCTACCAATAAAGTTTTCAGTTTTATAATATTAATACAGATAGAAAAATAACGTAGCAAATAAAATACAGACAGTTTCCAAGAGGCTTTCAGAGGTAGGTTGGTTAAATTTTTTATGCAACGCTAAAAATGTTTATTTCTGATGAAAAAATATAGTACAGTTTTACCTTACCATTAATTTAAAACTGTATTTATTGATTCTCTTAGAAAATCCACTTACCTGAAACAAAAAATGTATGAATGTATGATTATGCAAAATAAAATACCGATGATTGATGTGTGAATGACTGATGATTACATCATCACATAAATTGTCTTAAATATATAATTCTTTAGGAAATTAGTTATTTTCATTTTCAATGTAATAACTGAAGATAATTGGAGAACACGGAGTATTTAAACACTAGGATTACCGTTGGGTAATCGATTTTTATTAGCTTTATAGTTGTATAAAGGTAATAAAAATCATGATTTAAAAATTTTAAAGTAATAAAACGTATAAAATATAAAAAGATTTAAAAATTAATTTTTAATTTCTTGAAAGCTCTACTCAGTTCCTCTTGAAAATGCATTAAAATAACAATTTTAATAAAGAAGAAAAGAATCTATGCTGGTCAGCAACAGGTGTTACTGAAAGTGGGTCAAGAAATTAATTTTGCAGCAAAAGTGTTCCCTTCTTTAAATATACATTTAATTTTCTCCAATCGTATAAAACAAAGGTCCCGCGTAAATTGCTTCGAGATTGGCTCGATTTTTAATCGTAAAAACCTTATAAACCCTCCAGGTGGAGGAAGATTGGGTATTCTTGCCTGCGGCGTCGTAAAATATACTTGTACTTTTATTGTTACTTTATATATTGTTTTGTCTTGGATTTACTTTTTAGGGGCTTTCGTGGCTCAGAGGCACTAGTGTGCGACTAAACATGACGGTTGTGAGTTCGATTCCCAGTCGTGGAAAAGAAATATGCAATATTTTCATTTCTTCACTTTGATAACGAAGCAGAGGGCGGCGTTGAGTTCCGTATGTACCACTTGCGTAACAATTTCAGGATTATAGGTCCACCTGAAGTAAGTTTATATGAAATAAACGACAAATATAAATTGGTAGCGATTTTTTTCTGTGAAATTAATTTTCACTTTTTGGATTGTTTTCTTTATTTGTATTGCTATTTCTCACTATTGTAGATCTTAGGAATTTTTTCATAATTGTAGATCTTAGGAAAGTACTCTACAGGTTTTGACAACGCGGAGGATTTTATAAAAAATGCAGCAAAATCGATGCATAAATGCTCGTACCTTTTAATTATGTTTACTTATAAGTTTGATTTTTTTGTGATTCAAACGACAATAGGCCGGAATATTTGATATTAATTTCAGCTTGAAATCTCGAGACCGTGTAGATATCTCCACGCTATCATCACGCTAAGAAGAGTCTTGGCAGACAAACAGACAGGCAACAAAGTGAGTCTATATAGGTTCTGTTATTTTTTTTTTCCTTAAGAAATCCTAAAATCGAAGTGGGTATATATGTATATATATTAATATATCGATGTATCAGATCATATTAAATTTAATTCACTATATCATATTTAATAGAAAACGACAAAAAAAATACTATATGGAATATTTATTTTATGTAAAAGCCAGAAGACTTCAATAATAGAACGCCTTGACCCGGACACAGATCTGACAAAACTAAATATTTATGTTTGTTTCAAGCGAAAATAGTAACAGAATAACATAAAATGTACTTTGAAGCTGCGTTTAAAATATAAAATTATAGAAAGACCGAGTATTAAAGATTTATGCTGTTCTTCTCAACAGAACTGTCTTTTGAAGTAGAAGATGAGAATATAGAATATTTTGATGTAGTCGAGGCCAGTCGTGGCGCAGGGACACAAAGTGTAAACGCGACTGGTTGTGTGTTCGATCCCCACTCGAGGAAATGAAATATTTATTTAAATTTATATTTCCATTTCTTCGCTCAGGTGTCGAGGCAAAGCGCGGCGTTAAGTTCTGCCACTCAGCACGTGTAAATGTATCCAGAATTCGGTGGAAAGTGGGGAACGGAGTGTTTTAACACTAGGTAGGTAAAATGAGAGAAATACGTTCTGCTCTCTCATTAAAAAGAAAATATAAATTGCATAGTATTTTTAGCTTGATGCTGTATCTCGTACGTAGCAAACAGGGTAGGCAGGGGGAAACTAGTTTTGAGACACTTAGTTCCCATTAAGGCACCTAATTTTCCCCGAAATTTGGAGGCATTGTGTGTACTTAATATGCGGCAACGTGCGGAACTCAACGCCACGCTTTGCCTCGTTACCAGAACGACAAGTAAAAAACAGCACTTAAATCACATTCACAGTGATAATAACAGTTACCCAATCATATCTGTACATTTTGGTCTATATTTCAAAACAGCGTACATATATTTTACAAATTTCTAGTAAATCGAAACTTTAACTATAATGTCGGGTTCTTAAACTACGAAAAATATCAACTACAACAGATTAATTTAGATAGGAATACAACAAGAGTAGATTTTTATAAGTCAACGTAAGTATATCTTGATAAAAGTTATAATCTACTAACCCACACTGACCCTTTCTTCTACGAACTACAACTTAATCATATAGTTTTAGCAATAAGGAAAACAAACTACAAAAAGAAAAGTTTCTTCCCATGCAACTGTTTCGATTTATTGGTATAGAAATAAAATTCTTCTTTTTCTAATATACTTTTAACTCGACGCTGCGTTTGCCTCCTTACTGGAGGGGGGAAATAAAAGTAATTTATTCCTCCGAATGGATTTCGAACCTAGAACCGTCGCGGTCTACAATCAGATATATAAAAATTTTATTTGCTTGGTAACAAACCAAAACCCGATCTTGAGACTTGAGCCACTAAACAATAATTCGGAGCTACTACTCAATATTTTTAACATTTTTAAGGTCTTAATCCACAATTAGGAAAGAAAAAGAATTATTTAGAAAACGTATAAAAATTTGAACGTAGCGGGACTCGAACCCGCGCCTCCTGTAAAGCGAACAGGCCCTCAGACCACTACGAAAACGTATGGCTTAGTGGCTACGTTAAAATTTTTATACGTTTCCTAAATAACTACACAATATCTCAATAATCCAGCGGAAATGAAGAACAGAAGTTTCATATTGAGAAACGGACACTCCGTCAGTCCTAAACACTCGGTTCTCGAATTTCCTCTGGATACTGCGTAAAAGAAAAAAAACCTTGTTTAACATTCAAGTTAAAAACTATCCTGTAACGTATAAAAGATAACTCAGTAATAAACAGACAAATAGCTGGGACTCGTTAAAGCCAACTAACCCCGACTATCTGTCAAACTCATGAGATAGCCATTACGATAAAAGTTTACAGCTTGAAGCTCTCTATAGAATTTTACAGCTGTGACACGAAAGCTAAAGTAAATGGAAAATGGATAATAAACTTAAAATAAAGGAAACATGATTTTTTTATGTACTTACGTATTATTTAGATTTTTTATAAGTACTCGTATGTTTTCATTGTAATTTTAGTAATATATGGAGGAAAATAGAAATTTAAATAATGAAAGAGAATAAATTTAGGAAGTATCTGAACGATGGTTGTGGGTTTGATTTCGAATTAAAGAAACATTTTTTCTTAAGTAATCGAAGGCCTACCCAACTCATGTTGTTTAACGTATTGTTTTCACACTATTTAAGTTTTCAATAATAGTAAATAACAAAATTGCCGTCGCAGCGCATTAGAACGCACACAGGGGAATGATTGCATTAAAATTATTTTCATTTTTTTGAGTTCTCGGGGTCAGCACATAATGTTTTAAAAGTTGGTGGATTAATGGAGACAGACGGATGTTATAATATTTATAATATTTTTTAATATAAATGGTTCTTATATCATTTCTTAAGTAACATTTTTATACATTATTTACATTTCCTTGCCATATGAAGACAAGAAGTTAGCCGTGGAGGGTCGCACTCCGTAAAGATAACATCGGGTTGTAAGGCGACCCTAAATACGGAAATTACATGCCAAAGGGTAAATGGCTCACGAAATTGATATGCTTTTGGCAAATAGAAAAAAAAAAAATTATCTTGTTTCTTATATTTTGATTATAGGGAAGGTATTTACAAAAATTGGTCAAGTGCGATTCGGTTTCGACCATTCAGAGTTCCGCCATTGATTGTAGGTCAACGGGAACGCATCTTATAAAAATTGACAAACTCACATTTGGGTATGGACTCACTTTGTATGAAATGACCTGCAAATATAAGTTTTACGTTTTTTCTTTTCAGGTGTGGAACCCTAAAAAACCTATATATCTTTTGTTTTCAACTTTATCCTTTTTTCAGGCATTTTTGTAACAAACGAAGCGCCACATGAAATCTATTGTTTGTATATTTTTTTATTCTATATTTATTTAATATATGTATGTATTTTTACTATTGTACTGTCATAGTTTAAATTTGAAGGTATCGTGGCGCGGTAAGACTGAGTTTGAATAAGGCTGAAATGTCAAAAAAAACGTCTCGTTATTGCTAGTACAATTTTCACTGAAAAATTCAAATTTTTATGTATAAAATAAATATATTGAATAAACCAAGTAAACATGAGTATTTTTTTTAAGCTTTTTCTCGTTATATTTTGTAGTTAAAAAAATTTAACAAAAAGCCAGCTTTTGGTTTATCTGGAGGCTCACCGATTGATTAATGACAGTCAATATGACTTCCGCCATGTTAACACAAAGCTTTGTGTTAACCTAATAGCTCCCTTTAGTTTTTGCATGAAAGTATAAGAAACATCAATTCTCACAAATTTTTACTTTTATAATATTAGCAGGATTGTAGCATATTATATGTTTTTATTAAAAATGTGATAGAGTCAATAAGTTAACTTGAATTGTATAAAAAACAATTTCTTAAAGTAAATGCAATAATAGAGCTAATCTTTTGAAAAACACATAGGGCTTCAATTTATGAAAAGAATTTCTACTTTTTAGCAATATTTTTTTTACTAATAGTAAGTTCAAAGTAGAAGTTAACGTGAACGTGTTAAGTAAACGAGGCAAAACGTAGCGTTGAGTTCCACCACTGCTATGCCTCAAAAATTCGGTAGAAAGTGAAAAACGGAGTGCCTCAACACTAGCTTCAACCCTCTGCCCACTCTGTTATAAACAAGATACAGAGTGAAGCAAGCACAACCACATTTGGATCATTAGTCAAATAATATTTCTATAATATTTTTTATAATGACATCGTGACATGTGACTAAGAGTTAAATAAATGACCCTGAACAAACTAACACAACGAATGTATGGAGGAGTTTCTACATTGTACAACCAACTGTCCATTCTTAGTGGCACAATACTTCAATGCCAATAGCTAACAATGGCTAACACAGCTTTAGAGTTCCAGTGAAACAATAAGAGACGGAAATGAAAATAAAATATTATAAAATAAAATATTTTCATTTTTCCCACAAAACTTAAGTCAAAGTTGAATTGATTTGGTGGAATTTTTGTGGTGGATTTTTTTGTAAATAAAAAAGTAGATTCACGCATTTTATGTACAGCAGAGTGGGCAGAGGTAAACTAGTGTGAAAACACTCTGTTCTCTATACCGCCCAGCACTCGTATTGAGCGGCGGAACTCAACGCCGCGTTTTGTCTCAAAGCGAGAAAATGTTTTTTTAGCTTTGCACTACACCTACTATTTGTTGACCTAAACACTGCGTTCCCTACTTCCTGACGAATTCTAGAGGCAATGCTTGTTAAGCGGATGTTTATTACCAGAACGAGGAATTGAAAACTTTAAATATTTCATTATCCCGAGTGCAAACGCAATCGAAATTTAAAAAAAAACTTACCTCTATAATCTACTCTTAACTCTTTCGTTTTTAAGTAACTGACAGACAGAAAGAAACAAAACTGATTTGACAGAGGGGACCTAGTGTTAAGAATCTCCCAATCTATGCCCTATATCTTCCAACTACTAAGACTTTGCATGATGTGTAGCGAAACTCAACGCCGCATTTTGAAAAAGTAATATTTTTGAATTATTAACCAATCATTAAGTAGCATTTGTAAGTATTTACCTAACACCGAAATCGTCAATATAAATAACATATGAAAGAGCAGATTTTCATACTAAATTATTTAAATACCAGTCAATAATCTTTCTTTACAAATTTTGAAACAAAATAAATCTTGAAAGATTTTTACAATCTCTACCCGAAGTCGTCGTTTAGAATAATTTTTCCATAAGGTTGAAATTTTGCGGGAATAAGACGTTCCCCTTTTATTTTTATAAAGAAAACATATTGAGGTCTTTCGATTATGTATTAGAAACCTAAATATTCTATATTTAGAAGGCAAAGAGAATCCTAAGATTAAGACCCTCTGTTCTCCACTTTCTTTTCTTTTTTTTCTTTGAATATCTGATCTCTAAAACTAAAAAACGATCAAATAATACAGCTCTTCGACCTAAAACCTATAGGTTAGGTTATAAATCGTAGCGAAATCACCTTTTATAGGTGGAAGTGGGGTGAATGAACTGATACAGTAGTGCATTGAACCAGCACTGGGCGACTATAGTCGTAGTATACACTTTTAGTACTTAAATTCACAGTAATGGTGCCTAACTTGGATAGTTTTAGTTTTATTGCCATTTATATAAGAGTTTTAGTAGCAATCATCTTCTTGTTTAGTATGTTATAAAGTGTAGGTACTTAATTTTGTAAAGCTGAAGTTTGTTTGGTTGAATGCTCTTATCTCAGGAAGAGTACTTCCTCCGAACCAGTAGGTTCGAAGTATTTATGTTGTGTTGGAGGATAGCCCATTTATGAGGAAGGTTAGGTTATATTACACTACGTTAACCGTTCATCGTTTCGATGTCACCCTGTACTTGTCGGCAGAGTTACCACACACTTAGACTTAGTTTCATATGTTATACCCAACGAGCAGTTATGTCAAATCTCTCCGTAGCCCATTTTCTAAATCTATATATTAAATATAAGAAAGGGCCGTCGAGACCCATTGGCACAGGAGTGTGACTATATAGACGATGGTAATGTGTCCGATTCCCACTCGGGAAAATGAAATATTTAATATTTTCAATTTCTCGCTGTGTAACGAGACAAAGCGCTTTTAGTTCCACCACTCTACAGGCAACACCTCAGAATTCGGCGGAAAGCGAGAATTGTAAATGACTTAACACTAGGTTCCTAGGTTCCATCTGCCTACCCCACTATGTTCGGGATACAAGGTAAAGTTTAAAAAATAAGATATACTGAAAACTCAATTAAAAAAATACATTATTTAAATTATATTTAGAAGCGCCAAAAATTTTAATGTAGGTCACAGAAACCAAATGTTATCTCTAATTCTTCGGAACAAACGGTCAACGACTGTAGTTCTGTACAAAATGGGGTTAAAAGCATTGAAATAAATGATTTTTATGAAAACAATTCCGAAATACATTTAAGCTAAAATAACTTTTAAAGTAAATGCGTATAATGCACTCTAATATATGAATTTGGTGGTCTTATTTTATACGACGTCGTAGATTGAAACTCGTGATTATAAAACACTTTTGCCGCCTGTTATTTTGTTTTCGTGAATTATAAAATATTAATTTCGTTTGTCTCGTTCCCGTAGAAATTTCTTAATGCACACAATCCTACACATTCAATGTTCTCCTACACTCCCCAAGGTTGCTCCAAAATTTCGGCGTTCTACGCCATTGAGTAATGTGGGCTGCCACAAAGTATCAGTAGTACAGTCTCAGCTGAGGGAACCTAGAAAACTAGAATTAAGACACTCCATTTCCATTACGACACTTTCCTATTTTTATTTCTATATTATTTAATTGAGTGGCGAAACACAACGCCGCGCTTTGTCTCGTTACCTTCTGGTCGAGATCGAGGAATTAAAAATATTACCTAAGCATTTAAATTCCTTGAACGGGAATCGAACCCACAATCTGTCGCATTTATAGTCGCGCGTTAATGCCCATGCTCCACGAATAGCCACGATTTATAAATGTAACATCGATAGTGGATAGATATAAATGGAAGATATCAAAATAATTGAGGCCAGTCGTGGCGCAAAGTGTGAATGTGAAATCGACTAGTTGTGGGTTATATTCCTACCAGAGGGAAATTAAATATTTATTTACAATTATATATAATTTCTTGGCTCTGGTGTCAAGCCATAGGGCGGCGTTAAGTTCCGCCACTCGACACACAATGCCTCCAAAACTCGGCGGACAGTGGGGAACAGAGTGTCAGAGTGTCTTAACCTAGTCAGAGTGAGCACTAGGTCCCCCTGCCTACTCTGCTGTATGCAGGATACAGCGGGAAGCTGATTTAATTTAATTTTGTACTAAAATAAGTTCTATTGTTTTTAACTTTAGTAATATATGAACTGTACTTTTAGAAAGTCGAATATTAGTATTATTTTATCTATATACAAAACTCAATTTTAACAATACTATTATATATATACACTAGAGGGCGCGCGCGGCTTCGCTCGCTTATTTGCAACCCTAGGGGTGAATTGTAAAAAAAACCACACGTGTTCAATAAAATATTTTTAACAGACTGAATTTAATTTTTTTATAAAAATCTGTAGCGATTTAAAGATTTTTCCATATAAACTTTCAACCCCTTATTTGAACTCTTAGGG
>DVQK01000346.1:0-12068 GCA_018231685.1 Heliconius clysonymus
GCGGGATAAAGCGTGAAACTAAAAAAAAAATATGTATATATATATATATATATATACATATATGAATTAAAGTAAAATTATAAGGTACACCTTAAGATGAGGTGTCGAAAAAACTGTTATTTCATTAATAACAAACCTATCTTTAGTAGGTACCTATACACTACCATGATAAAACAATAGTTGATTAACAAGTAGCCAATAAAGTTGACTTTTGTTATACTTATATTGCCCTGTAATTTTTTTTCATAATAATAAATAAATAATTTATTACAGCTTTAGTTTAAAATTTAGCATTTTATCTTCTGTAGTACCTTATTAAATATTTTTAGGGTTCCGTTTACATTTAAAAAAACGAAACTCTTATGACTAGTGACTATATTCCTATAACATATATTAACAATAAGTGAAGTGAAAAAAGGTACGTGCTTAAAGTTCATCGAGACTTTTGACAGTTACCGACGTCTCGTGACGCGTTATATTTGATGTTGTTTCATGGTCCAGATATTCATAAATAACATTTATAAAAGTCAGCTGCGGGTACGTGCGGTTTTAGAAGTTATCACGAAAACAACGACACAAGTCAGGGAACAAGAAAACTTTGTCTATTGTGGTTTCTCATGTTGTACTATTTAATTGATTAGATTGCAGTAAATTTCAATTAAATTATTGTTATTTATTGATACAAGGGCGTTTTATTTTAATTTTGCACACATTTTGCGGTATTACTAATCGAATCAATAAAATTCACAATACCCTCATTTATAAAATTATGTAAAAAGAGTGAATTAATTTAATAAAACGATTACAAATTAGTGATAAAATTACTAACAGACGTTTGATTGTTAAATGTTTTCACAAAATTTCAAAATGGCTAATACTTTTAAGTGTTGCGAGCGTGAATTATTACTCCCAAAAACTTGAAGCAATCAATATTAGCTATCAATATTTCTAAAACAAAAGTATTATGTTTCTGAAGATAACATCTGTTTTATTATCAGTGACATTTAAAGAATTCAAATCTCATTCGTTCCTTTAATAAACGGTGGACAGAGACGTCGCCTACATCATCATCGCAGAAAGTGCTCTCGATCAGCTACAAATGAGGATGTATTTCATTCTTTTCTCTATACATCAGATCTGTACATTTCCAGTCGTAGAAAAACACACGAGTATAGCAAAGTGTGAAGGCACTTGATGAAGATACACTAGAACTTTTAAAGTTGAATGAACTTATTATGGATTCCGAAGTTCACCAATTATAATTAAATATAATATACTCATTATGTAATATACATTCATTTCTAATATTATTCTACTTGTAAATCAGTTTTTGTAAATGTTATATTTTATTAAATAAGTATGTGTAATCGTAACTATTAATTTTTTACTCAAATAGATGACAGCTTAAGAAACATTGTTTTTGATTTGTTTTTTGATGGCGTTATAAAGTTTATAGTACATGGCATTCTAGTTATACTATATATTCTAGTTGTAGTAAACAAAACAAAGTATTGAGTTCTGCCACTCAATAAGCAACATCTTGGAAAAAAACCAAAAAGAGGGTAGCAGTGTTCTTACACTAATGTTACTCTCTGAATACCCTGCTATATGTAAGATGGATTGTGGATTTAAATAAAAATAACAAATTGTAAAAAGAATTGTGTAAGGTCATATATTTTGTTATAATCCCTACTTAAATCTAATTCTATAAATAAAGCTATCTAGAATAACTTTTATAATTTAAGAAAAAATAAAAAAAATAACTACCTACTGGCTTATAAAGAAAAAATTTTTTGTCTTGGATAGTCCCCTTGTCGAGGCATGGTCAAATTATATCACACTATGACCATTTGTAGTGACAACAACTAATGTTGCAAAAATGGGGTAAGACCCGGTGAATTTTGGAATATCAATATATGTATAACTTAGAACAAACTTAAATGTAATTTTTTATCACTGATATTGAATATCACAGACAGAATGACTCAAGGGGATGTTATACAACATAACATCAAAATATATAACACTAAAGATTTAAAATGCAAAAAATTATAATCTGATGACGTAGGTAAATGTTTTTGGTAGCACCCTCACCAAAACGAGGAAATAAGGAAATAGCCATAATTGTGTTGAATTACACAATTACGCTATTTTACACGCGGCCGACGAAAAACTAGCATAGTATACATAAGCACTAATAATTATTATATTTGTGCAACATGTTTCCTTTGGAAATGTCAAATCATAACTATTACAAAATTAATGTACGTTATATTTTTTGGGTAAAAAAATATAAAATCGAAGAAAGGTCCGCAAAACATACATAGGGTAATTGAAAATAAATTGCAAGAAGCTTTAATAATTGCGATTCATACACAAAATATTCATTACCGTCTATTTCTGCTTATTATATAATTTCTTACGTAATATACACATACTAAGAATAATATTATAATAAAAAATTAAAAGATAACCATTACATAATAGTAGGACAAATTAATATTAACAACTAATAAAACTTATAATAAAAACCGGTTTCACATTTAAATTTAACCCGGGAAATTTAAAAAATAAAAACGGAATACAATCAATACATATACACTTACGATATCCTCGAAGGGCGTTGAAGATTCCGAATTACTTAGAGGAGTATGCCACATTTTGAATGTAAAATATGCTGGTATTTAAATAACTCTCAATTAAATCTGCTTGCCGCCACGTGCCTCAGTTGATTGATTAACGACTTTTAATGACAAAATACGAATTGACAATGGTCAGTAGACCACGGCCCACGAAAACCTAGCTATTGACATGACAATTTCAATTAAACGGTGTCAGTCACGGTAGATCTATATATATATATATATAACATAGATAATACTTATATAAATTGAATATAGACTATAGATAGATTATGAAAATTATCTATGATTTTAATAGAGACTGGTGTTACCATTTTATAGTAAAGAAAAACTAAAATGTTATATTATCGTAGTTACAAATTAATTATTCAAAGAAGGAGTGAAAATTCACATTTGCAATTAGCAGCACATGAAACACAAAGTCCATTGAAAAATAATTTTATTCTGTATTTTACTTTAATAGCTATCTTTCTGGTCGAATAAAACACAACAATTATGCACTAGCATTAGCACTGAACTAAACACCAGAGCGCATTCGCGAAAAGTGCACAGACACGGGGCTCATCACTCTTTCCCTGCCTTGCAATATCGGTGCATAGGGCTGATACAAAATGTATGTTCTGCGCAGCGGGTGTGGCTCTTTTCTTGAGTAGGGATGAAAATTATAGATGTTTACTTGCGGTTCACGGTAATAAAAAAATATTTATTTAAGTATTGTGTTTTATAATTATTATATACAAGATAATTTAAAATTTGCAATAGAGACATTCTATTTTATTGATGATATATTTTATGCTACTCCGTATCGGATATAAGGATTATTATTCAAATGTCAAAAAATAACTTATTTATTTAAAAACTTTTTCAATTATTTCATAGAACGCATTTGTGAAAAGAGGTAACAAACGCTGGCCAAGACTACATTGGTATAGAAATAAATTAAAAAAATTTTTTTAATTATCATTTACATATTTTTTTTGCTATTGCTACTCCATCAGATTAGAGTACAAGTTTCGTTGTTATTTAAATATATGTTTATATGCATTTAAATTACTAATCATAATTTTGAGAAATATATAATAAGCTATTTATTTATTTGTACTTCATTATAAATTTATTTTTAAATGATTGCTCTATTTAAAAAAATATATATTATTCTCAAATGACGATAATCTTATTCTGAAAAATACTGAGATTTTTCTTTGATTTATAGCTATAGCTAAAAAAATGGTCCGCTATTTACAAATGACTATGGTAATCCATAAACAAACATTTACAGACCTATTAGCTTACTCTTTCACCCGTTGGTTGGAAACATGAAAAGGAGAAATGTGCTGCCAGTATCATGACGATTATCGAAGTTGAGGACCACAGAGTAAAATGATAGTTGAAGACTGCGAAGTGCTCTTGATTAATCGTTATTGACTATTGAACAATTTTGCATTGGAGTGCTAATTGCTTATTTATAATATTTTTTTTACAATTTATCAAGTTTGTCTGTTATATTGATATTCACAGTTGTGTTTAATGACATAATTGACAGAGTTTGTTATTGTATCCGTAAATACACTATATGATGTGTCTCATTTAATTGATTGCTGAGTTCCTTGGTGTAAAGTCGAAGGCACCATGGATGAAGATGGGGATGATAAAGACGACTCTAAGAGGTATTCATTGCAGTATATTAATTTTCTTATAAAATTAAATATATATTTCATGTATAAGGATGCTTATTTAATGCAATTAGAATTGTTCCTTTTACTTCAGAACACAATTGTTTACTCTCCATAAAATCTTTTTTTATGTATATATAATGTATTCTATTAAAGAACGTCACTATTTGTTACATATTTTTTTGATTTTTTTGACTCTAAGACTATTTCCAACAATATTTGTGTAATGGTTTTTGAGAAATATTATACTAATCTATCTATTTGGCACAAAATGTTTGTCATGTCAAAATAGTATACTGTGAAGTATAAAAATGTATAGTATTTTTTCGTTAGCTTATGCATTGGTTGACCCATGTGGGGAGAGATTTGATCATAAGTTTATTGCAAAATTGATATATATTTGTTATACAACAATTTTGCAATAAATTTTAAATACTTGGTTAAGTGTAGTTTTCTTATTTTTGCTATGGGGAAGAACTACATATAACCAGGAGAAATACATAAATATAAATGTAATATGAGGGGGAAGGGGAATGCTATAAGGGCTTTTGATATTTTTTTGTTTCCCTCTATATTCCTTATCCATCTCCCTTCCTCATTTCTGAGCAACATTGTATCATATGGTTATTTTAATATTCACTGCACTTTGTGGGGGTGTTGTTACTGTAATATATTTGCTCCTTTGTTGATGATATCAATCTTTGCATTGTCAATGATGTATTTTTGACTCAAAGGGCTAATCCAAATCAGAATATCAAAACTGCTGTTGACTTATCGTTTTGCCCCCCAACCCTAGCATCCAAACTATCATGGAATGTGCTAATGTCTTACTATAGTAGTGACCATTTTCTTTTCTTTTATCAATAGACACATATCTCCTCCTGCTGTCAAACCTTTACTTAATAACATAACAAAGGCTAACTGATTAGACTTTTGTTTCTTAATACTGTGATTGAATCTCTTCCAGATGTTTTTGATGATATGAATGTAATTTCATGTTATGAAAATTAAAGACTTCTACAGATCTCCATTTGATTCAGGAAAGGGTCCTAAATCCTGGTAATCACAAATCATTCTACCCTTCCTAAAACCTGACAAATATTTTTCAGATCCTAACTTCTAGAGACCCATTGCACTTTCTTCAACTCTTGTCAAAATTTTATTTTTCTTGTGAAAAAAAAAAACATTTTAGCACTCTCTCAAATTTTCTTGTGAAAGTCTCAGCACTCACAATATACATTTGACTATCCTTTTTGAAGAATGAGTACTCATTGCTGTGTTTTTATATATTGCTTCTACATATGATAATGTTCTTCTTCCGTTACTCAGTTAGAAGATGCAACTGCAACTATTAAGCTATGAACTAACTTAAGAGTAGACTAAACTAACACTTCATATTTATGTCATTTTAGTAGTTATATTTTGTGTTGTCAAATTTTTTTTTTCTTGTGGTGGTTTATCTAATTAAACCTTCTATTTTTATTTGGTTGATTCAATCTTTTAAATGTTACTTCCTTTATATTACATTGACCAATCTTCATTGTATCTTCTCCATTCAATGTGATATTGCCAAAATAAACTGCCCCACTGGCATAAAATAAGAAAAGCCTTAAAATAAGAAATGGAAATATAAAATGTATGCTACACTAAACAAATAAGAATCTAATATGTGAATTCTTATGCATATATGTATAATGTATAATATTTAGATATAAGTATTAGTTATATACTTAAGAGATTTTCTTCACATATAATACAAATATAATAGTTAGTATATTTTTAAATTTACGACAAAACTAAAAAATAAAATAGAAATAAACAAATCAAAAATGATTATTTATGTTTTTATTATTCTATTGTTATGGTAAATTTTTTACATGCAACAAAAAGCGATATTGGTTATTTTACATTAAATTTAATTGATTAAAATTTGGATTTTGGCAATAATAACACTACTGAATAAATCACTTCACTTGTGGTGCATTGACACAGTGTTTGACTGAAAACGCAATAGCTGTGGGTTCAATTCCCACTCATATGAATTAATTAATTTCATTTCAAAAATTTATAAAATTGGAGAAGGATTATAAATATTTACATAATACTAGCCCTCGCTCACGGCTGCGCTCGCTTGTACTACGCAATTATCTATTTACTAATCTGAATTACTTTCCTCTTCTAATGACATTATAATTTTAAAGACACTATCCATAAATTGAAAACTAAAGTTTCAGCCCATTCAATAAAACAGGTTTTTTTGTGGCAACTTTGTCGAACAAAATACTTTATAAAGATTAATCTGTTTCTTAGATTAGCGTGGGCAAACGCACACACACAAATTTAAAAAATGTATTAAACTTAAATAAATCACCGTAAAAGAGTAAATTGGTAAATTAATAAATATGTTATATAAAAACTATTTTTCAATATGTTTTTTTTAGGAGGACACGAAACCTAAGTGAAAAAAAAAGAAGAGACCAGTTCAATATGCTGCTCAATGAGCTTGGGTCTATGGTTTCTACAAACAATAGGAAAATGGACAAATCAACTGTTCTGAAATCAACGATATCATTTTTGAAAAATCACAACGGTACATAATTTACTTTTCGTTTGTTTTTACTCTAGAAGCATTACACGTCGGGAGATTTAATATTTTTTTTAAACTCTTATAGAAATAACTGTGCGATCAAGAGCTCATGATGTCCAGGAAGATTGGAAACCAACTTTTTTGTCAAATGAAGAATTTACATACTTAGTGTTGGAGGCCCTTGAAGGATTTGTGATGGTGTTTTCTGCTACAGGTCGCATTTACTATGTTTCTGAAAGCGTCACATCACTATTGGGACACAACCCGGTAAAGATTATTAGTAAAACTATAATATTTATAAAGTAATTTATTTTTTCGGAATAAATTTGTTATAATACAATGAGGTCAGTCGTAGTGCAGGGGCACAAGCGTGTGACTGTAAACGCGATAGGTTGTGGGTTCGATTCCCACTTGAGGAAACGAAATATTTAATATTTTCATTTCTTCGCTTTGGTGTCGAATGTCGGTTAAGTTCCGCGGCTCAATACGCAGTGCCTCCAGAATTCGGATACTGCGTGAAGTTGAAAAAAAATATTTTTATAATCTATTTTATATGATAATCAACACAAACTTTCAGAACGAAATATTGAATAAGAGTATATTCGACTTGACATTTGAAGATGACCGTCCCAATTTGTATGGGTTGCTGCAAAATCCGACAGCCGTGATCCATCCAACGCAGGGTATTAATATAGGTTTGTTTACGACTCCTTTTTGTTATTCTTTTGTTACGTGACGTCATGCTCAAGTAGTTTAATAATGTTATTTTGAATTAATTTCAATGTTTTTTGAGTTTGCTTTTAGTAGCACATATTATATATAGTATTTATTATATGCGCCCTTTAAGTTTGTCTCTGTAATCATCTGTGTGACGAGTTCGTTAAGTTACGAATTACGAAGACAGATAAAGAGAATTAACTATAAACTAGCATATATATTATGAATGTAAGCAATCTTTGATTAAATAATTGCCAAGGCGAATTTATCAAGAGAAATAAGTTACAGAAAGCGAACTTTGCATAATATTTTTTTTTACTATTACAGTATAGTAAGCGAGTGTCACTTGCACTAGATTATATTCTTTTAGGCTAGGTGGTTGCCAGAATGTATTTTTTTTTAAGCTATTGCTTGTTTTATTTTCAATATGCTTATGCTATTAATATACATTTATTTTAATTGTTACAAATTATAAATACTGCATTGCTATATATATTTTTAAAGTTTAAAATATAACTCTTGATGCTGTCTTGGCCTAGGGGCAGAAGCGAATGTAAACGCAATAGTTGTAGGTTCCAATGCCACTCGGGGGAATGAAAGATTTTTTTTAAATTTCCTCGCTCTCATAACGAGGCAAAAAGCACGACAATCAGTTCTGCCACTCAACACGCGATGCCTCAAGAATTCGGCAGAAAGTATGTGTGTGTGTGTGGAGCCTCAATGGAGAACGGTGTGTCTTTACACTAAGTTTCCGGGTTCTCTCTGCCTACTCTGCTATATGCATGATACGGCTAAAACAGTAAGTAAGGCTAAAGAAAGTAAGGTAAAGCTAAAAAAAAACTCTTCATGCAAATGATAAGCGAATTGCTTGTTTGACGCTTTTTGAATTGTTTTTTTTTTCCCAAAAAGCACATGTTACAGTTGGAAAAAGATTGCGAATATTTAGAAACGTTGCGCATTTATACAGTCTCTTGATTATATATAAAATGGTTGTAGGTTCGATTCCTACTAGCTTAAATGTTTAAATTTAAGGAATTTTCTATTTCCTATTTTGTAAGATAATATGCAGCGTTGGATTCTGATACCAATTGCCATATCTCAAAAATATGCGGTATTAACATTAGGTTCCCTCCATCTTGTTTGCTTACCGTGAAAGACGAAGATGAAATGTCGAAGTTAAAATGGTAAAGGGAAGAGCAAAGCATATAAAATAAATAATAAAAATAAATAGATGAGGCTATCGTAGTGGAAGCATAAATTGTATACTATGTATAGAATCAGTCTTGAAAGACTAGAGTCGATTCCATGCTAAGACAAAGTGCGGTGTTGGTTGCAGAAAACAACCAGTCTCAAAGTCTGGCGGAAGGTGGAGAATGGTGTGTCTTGACACTATTTTTTCTCCGCCTACGCAGTTAAGCGGAATAAAGCGTGAAGCTAATAATAATAATAAAAAAACAGAAAGTAATTTTAGCTTTGTACACTTGTTTTCTTTAATGATTATTCTATATTTTAAAGTCATCTTTCCTGCTTGCCATGTATTATGTAAATGTATAAATGTTTTTATACTTAACTACTTGCACTATACTGTATATCTTTTTCGCTATGCGTATTTTAAGCAACATTATATTCCAAATAGTTCGTTGAATGTTTTGACACCGTCTTAGAGTGGTTGTTCTTATCGTATACCTCGGGTGTGGCTTCAAATCCCAATGTGGAAATATTTATTATGAGAATTATTCATAAAAGAGGTCGTCGTGGATCAGGGGCACAAGCGTGTGACGGTAAACGCCACTCGGGAGAATTAATTATTTAATATTTTCATTTCCTCGCTCTGGTAACGAGACAAAGTGCGGCGTTGAGATCCGCCGCGCATAAATGCAATGCCTCAAGAATTTGGCGTAAAATGGGGAATGGAAGTCTTGATGGGGACGGAGTGTCTTGATACTAGGTTTCCAGGTCCCCTACGTTGCTATGTGCGGGATACAGCGTTAAGCTACAATAAATATTCACATAATAGTCTGTAGGTCCGTGCTTCACGCGTGATTCTAAGAAGGTGGAAAGTGAAATCATACGTATCATCACGCATGACTCCAAAAATATAATGTGGTACCTGTGAGATTTTAAAATTTATAAATGAAATAAAAGCTATTTTACCTATATCTTAAAACTAGTTTGGTATATGACTTCTAATTATATTTAATTCTGCGCTCGTAATAATGTTATAATGTTTTATATTTTGACAAAATTACTTTTTATGCTATGAATAAATAAAAGGTTTCATTACTCATATGATACTCCAGCTTGCGAAATATTTTTTATATTTCTGCGATTTTTGATTCTGTGGTTGCTTAGTTATAGACTTGCTGGCATGTGCGTTTAATAATATATATAATAGATGGTAAAAAAAACGAAAAGATTTTTGTGATCAATTTTAAAACGTTTGTCTTTTTCCTTTGTTTGTGTAGTTTATTTTTAAAATACAAACTACATATTATAACTAAAAACAACAAAATACCGAATACAGATATAAATTCATTTATTAAATTTTTGTGTTCTATTTAAAGCATATACTTAATATAATAATATCTTAGTGTCCGAAGACACTAGGTTTTTTCCCACCATTTTTAGCATGAAAAGACCTTTAATTTTTTGTTGATTCCTTAAAAATGTGGTAAAAAAGAAAATGTAGTAATAAAACGAAAATCATAATAAAAAAAACTATTAATATTTCATTTAAATTTCAGAAAATGAAGTACAGTTCCAATGTCATCTTCAAAGAGGCACATTGGATTTCCGAGATGATATTACATATGAATTGGTTCAGTTCAACGGTCATTTTCGTAAGTATCAATTAATGTGTGAATCATTAAATATTTTTTTCAGATTCACGTTGTATCCCGTGTATGATAGACAGAGGGAGCCTAGTGTTAAGATACTCCGCTTTCCACTTTCTGCCGTATTCTCAAGGCATTATGTGTTGAATGGCGGAACTCAACTCCGCGTTGTCCCCGCTGCCGCTGGTATCGATCCAGAGCGCGACGTTGCCCGGCGTTGTTTTCAAAATTCGGCAGAAAGTGGGGAACGGAAGTATCTTAATGGTAACGGAATGTCTTTACACTAGATTCCTAAGTTCTTTCTGCCTATCCTACTATGTGCGGGATACAATATGGAGCTATAAAAATTTAAATATTATAATTTAATCTAAAAAGTCATACATACCACGTGTACTTCCTGTACAATCTTATCTTGACATGCATTTCTGTATAGTGAAACTTTGAAAGTGAACATTTTCTTATATTGTAGGTACGAACATGGAACAAAATGAAAATAATGACCTATCGTATCAGCCAGATCAAGATTCAAGGTAAGTCAGCTTTACCTACATATGTATGTAAAGTAACACACTACTAAGTATTTTACATACATATTTTCATGTACTATCCACAAACTGTTTATTCTCTTTAGAATTATTTATTTTATTATTACATGACATTTTTAAATTTTAATTTCTTAATTTTATACAATATATTTTTATGGTTCCGTACCACAAGAACAAATCGGAACCCTTATAAGATCAACTTTGTAGACCATTTATCTTATCATCGCAGAGAGGTTAAGCTGAAATTCAAAAAAATATCCAGGTTTTCGGTGAGCACAAAAAATTAAGCTTTTAAGTCATCTTAATCAAAAGAACTGGGACCCTACTCTTGAAGCCTACTCGCCTTCTACTTGACGGTTGCGTTAACTATTTTTTTTTGTAGAAATCCTTAGAATTGTGATATTTGATTTGACGCGTTTTGGGCCGGCCTTCACAATACAATACAAATTTATTTATAAATCTTTTTATAAAAAAATTGTATTTATTTATTTTAAGTTATTGTCTAACAATGTATGTTTTTTAATGAATACTACTTTTAAAGTTTAATATAGCTGAACAATATAAAATATTATTGATGTTTAATTGATTGATACAATTACTGAATAAAAATGTACTTACTGTACACTACTGTACTATATTGATTAATTTAATGAAACAAATTAAACAATAAATAAATAAATAAATTATATTAGCTTTTCAAATGAATCATTTTCAACTTATCAAAATTTTACAAAAATTGTCAAAAGTATGAATGATTGGTCAGTGTTTAATAGATTTCCTGGATATTTTATAAATACTTAAGTATTTGTTATTAGAGATGTGAATCTCATGCTAAAGAAAAATGTTTCAGATGTAACAATATGTAATGATTAAAGTTAAATTTAAAAAGAATGATTTAACTACTTAAAGGTTGTTTTGCTTTGAACTTGTATTTTTAATTCACCAATAAAAATGTATGTGTGTGTTCTAATTATTGTGGCTTAATTTCATAATTGGCATTTAAGTAGCAAGAAAAAAATAAAAGCAAACTATAACATTATAACATGTTATTTTCAGTTTTCCTTTATAGT
>DVQK01000347.1:0-12066 GCA_018231685.1 Heliconius clysonymus
ATATATAGACATATATATGTATATATATATATATATATATATATAAAGGTATCTCTAATGGCTGGGAAGTCTCCCACGGCGTTTGCATCTCTATTATTGACCATAAATCAAAAAGTTAACAACCTACTTAAAAGGTAAAGGCGGGTGGGTTTTTGTCTGTTGCTCAAAGCGGCCGACGTCCGTGTGGCTGCGGGAACGTCGAGGTGTGCCCGGTGTTTGTTTGTTTTACGATCTCAACGGTGCATTAGGCTTTTTGCTTCTTTTATATTTTATTTCTTTTCAATTACAGCCTTATCAGGCGCAGAAGTTTCTTTTTTTTTATTTGGGATGGGACGAAATAGCGTCTATATGTATACATTGTAGTCTTTGAATCACTGTAGATATATAATGTGTAATTATACTGGCTTTTGTGTACTACGAGATATATATGCGCGTACATATTATAAACGATGCTTACAGGACTTTTCTTTCATATATTTTTGTAATAAATAGAAAACAGAATATAATATAAAATGGAAAAGAAAAGAAAAAGAGAAGGCAAATAAATATTTGGTAACTTTTGTGATAATACATAAATACCAATCCATTTAGTCAGCGTTTTACATAAAAATTCTGAGCAGAACTCTATGTATTCTGTGTCATTGTTGGAAATTCTAAAGCTTCACAGACCTTTTTCAATATAAACAAAAGCTCACTCATCTAAATTCTAAAAGCGTTTCAAGTGCTATCGTTGTTATTGGCCATGTCTGCGACGACGGCCCGAGAAATTAAAATAATTAGCTTGTGATACATACGTGTTGCGTGCAGTGAATACTTTATGGATGTTACATAAGTTAACTTTAAAAAGTGCTAAGAAACGTACATTTTAATTGCTATAATCTACATCTCTTCATCAGAATGCGTCGTATGGCTCACCAATTGTCGTTTAACTCATGGTTGCATATTGTGTCCAATTACTTATTGAGAATTTAAAATAACAATCGCGTACAATGTCGGACAAAAAAATGTTCAATGTTCGATTCATTCATGATTTCGGTTAGTACATTAACGAGTCATATCAATATGAACCCGTCGTTGTGTTTTTTTATTTTTATTTTGAAAAGAAATTAAATAGCATTCAGCTGCAGTAACTAAAAATATATTTTATGTAACTTTACAAGAGTAAAAAGCAAAAACCAGACCATCCGTGGCGTAGAGACACAAACGTGTGATTGTAAACGCGACAGGTTGTGGTTTCGATTCCCACTTGACGTAATGAAATATTTCATATTTTGCTTTGGTGTCGCGGCGATGAGTTCCGCTCCTCAACACACAATGCCTCCAGAATTCGGCAGAAAATGTGGAACGGCGGCTTTAATACTAGGTCTGCCTATCTTGCTGTGTGCGGAATACAGCGTGAAGTTGAAAAAGAAGAAAAAAGCAAACACTGTTGCGCTAAATGTTCTCAATTAAGAGCTATGCAGCTTTCCATCATGTACAATTAACGCCATATAACATTAATTTAGGGCAAACTGGGGCTGATTTTTTCGTTATATTGTTTTAACACATGAAAAATACTCACGATATTTATACCGCAACGTACTATAAATATAAAAAAAAATTATATTATATATAAAAATGTAAATATTAGTGAATAGCTTTCTATATCCAACAGTGAACGAAAATAGGCTGATTCTTATGATAATGATAATCTTTCTTTTAATGTCTACAAGTAAAAGGCAAAACTTTATACATGCAAGTACAAGTAAAAAGTTAAATTTAAGGAATGTAAACAGGCAAAACTATGCATTAATATAAACAAACAATCAGACATCATCTGAGTTAAACGATGAACTGAGATACAATGAGGTGTTTTGACAGAAAGATTTATATAACACTTATTTTTTGCATTGATGACTTTTTTATAGAATTCATGTAAATTGATTACTTAAAACATTTATTATAATAATCTATTGCTTTAAATTTATCTATATGAAAGTAAATGAAAATATATAATATAACAAAATTCGTATGTTATAAAATCATTGTGCTTACATACAAAACTGAATAAACCAAAGAAATATGTATATATATATTTCTAGTTAGGTAGAGATATCAAGCTTGTGGGTCAAACGGACTCGAGGGCTCTTCGTGTGCGGCCTATTTTCTCCTTCCCTTCTTCTCATCCATTAAAAAGTAATTGATTCATCGCACGATTGTTACAAATTATATTGATTTAATTTTTCTTTGTTTTATTTGTTAAGGTTTTTTTTCTAAATTAGGATTTATTAAAACCACAACATAAATAAATGATTAAATTTCTGTTATAGCTTTATTTAAAAAACAAAAAAAAAATAACTATATATATACGTTACAACGTTGTTAGATTTATAAATTCAAATTCAAATTATTCTTTATTCAAACAGACTATTTAAAGCACTTTTGAATTGTCGAGTTAAAGCAAAAAGCTACCACCGGTTCGGAAGGCGGTTCTGCTGAGAAGAGCCGGCAAGTGGTACTATAAAAAGTAGCGCCTCTATATTATATCATGTCAATTGTTTTGAATTTTTAGAGTGCGTCATCAATGGACAGCGAGTCAGGGAGGGTCGCGACGTGCGTATTCCGGAGGAACCGTGTTTGTCCTGTCGATGCATGCGCGGCGCCCTGTCTTGTACTAAACGAGCGTGTCCCGTGCTGCCCTGCGTGAAGTCCCAACAGTATACGCCGCCCGGTGAATGCTGCCCACGTTGCTTGCATCCTACAGCAGACAAAATACTTCCAAGTAAGTTTATAATCACTAAAAAAAAAAAAGATCTTCACACTGTATCCCGCACGCAGAGGTAATATTTCATCTCCTCGAGTGGGAATCGAACCCACAACCAGTCGGTTTTTACAGTCTCACTTTATGCCCCTGCGTCACGACTGGCCTCATAATCACTCACTCAATACAAAAATATTCTTTATTTAATTACTAAGCACTTTTGAAGCCTCAAGTTATGTAAAAATGCCAGTTGTATCAGTCGTAAACAAAGCTACCAGATCCGGAGAGCAGATTGTGCCGAGAAGACCGAGCTAGAAAATCAATATTTGCCCATTTTAAAGTATAATTGTTCGATAAATGTAGATATCTATAGCAAATGTTAGTAATTTCATTATGGTAATGTTGGAAATAATACTAAGCCTAGTTCCAGTCAACACCTTCCAAAAGTTACGAAATCATTTATGAGGCAAGGTATATACATATAGGTATATAAATATGTATAAGAATAATTATTGTTTAACATGAAAAAACAATTTATTCTTATTGCAGCTTATAATTTGATTTATTTTTCAAGTTTCAGGATTTTCGTCACCGAAACCTTGTATAATTGGAAAGGAATATCATGCCCATCTTAGTCCTTTTCAAGTGGATCCATGCACAGATTGTAAGTGTATGAACGGCACAGCTGTATGCACGCGACACACTTGTCCAGTGCTAACCTGTGGAGCTCGTGCCTTACCTCCCCTTCCTGGTAAATGCTGTCCTGAATGTCCGCAAGTCGAAGAAGCTAAAGCAGCTTGCGTAATTGCAGGGAAAACTTACCAGGTATACACATCTTAAATATAAAATATTGTACAAAAAACTAATTGAATTATATAAATTAATCAATTATTATTTACAAAGTATTATTTATTAATTAATATTAAATAAATTATAATTAATTACATATTTAATTAGTCATTGTTAACGTTTAATTAAATTTTTTCAGGACGGAGAAACATGGCAGTTGGATGCCTGCAAATCTTGCGAGTGTCATGGAGGTGAACCACGATGTGCTATGGAACGCTGTCCTGCATTAAGCTGTCCACCTGATCAAACTCTTCGACAGTTATCTGGGCAATGTTGTCCAAAGTGTGTAGACATTGACGGAATATGTACAGTTTTTGGCGATCCGCACTATAAAACTTTTGATGGAAAATTCTATAGCTTCCAAGGATCTTGCAAGTACCAGCTGGTATCGGATTGTAAAAATCATACGTTTTCTATAAGAATATCAAATGATGCAAGGAATACTTCCCATTCATCATGGACACGTACTGCAACCCTCCGCATCGGTGCTGTAAAAATTAACATGGGGAAAAGGATGCGAATTAAAGTAAACGGGCAAAGAATTAGTCTTCCTCATAATATTGTTGGAGTAGCCGACATAAATCGAAGTAACGGATCTGTTATATTGAAGTCCGAAATAGGCGTACAAATGTTATGGGACGGCGATGGATTTTTGGAGGTGACCGTGTCTAGCTCATATAAGGGGAAGCTTTGTGGACTATGTGGCAATTTTAACTCTGTCGCTCGAGACGATATGAGATCACGTGATGGCAAGCTCTTAAGTGATACCTGGAGATTCGGATCCTCATGGCGAGTAGGCGGGCATCACGCTTGCACTCGACGACAAGAACGTCCCGGTGGGATTTCTCGATGCAGGCAGTCAAAATTACCGAAAGTGCGACGATTGTGCCGAGCATTTGACCGTCATGATGCATTTGCGAAATGTGGTGCTAAAGTGAATCCCCACAATTATAAAGAAGCTTGTCTCCTTGATGCCTGCAGTTGTTCAGGTTATCGGTGTCATTGTGCTGCATATAGAGCGTATGCAAGGGAATGTACTCGAGTGGGAGCAGAGCCACTGAACTGGGCTCGTGCTGCTTGGTGTGAGGGCCCACCACCGTCCTGGCTACATCGGGACAAGAAAGGATCGTCACGAGGAGCCAAAGCAAAAACAGATGATTTGTTTAGATTTAGCGGTATACCTCAAAGAAATAATAGTCATTCTCGACCTCCACCTCCAATTCTTCATTAATTTTTCCGATAACATAAATACTAGTCAGTCCTGCCAGTGTTAAAGTGCGAGGTAAGGATGTGCTTTAGAAATATCTACTAAGAATTTACATACTTAAGAATAAAATTGTCACTATACCAAAATGTGCTATATTTTTTTTTATCAGTTTCGCGCTATATTCCGCACACAGCAGGGTAGGCAGAGGGAACCTAGTGTTAAGACACTCCGTTCCCCACCCGTTCTGAAGGCATTGCGTGTTGAGTGGTGGAACTTAACGCCGCGCTTTGCCTCGACACCATAGCGAAGATATGCAAAAATATAAATGTAAATAAATATTTCCTTTCCTCGAATGGCGATCGAACCCACAACCAGTTTATTTTACAGTCACTATTCTATATTAATACGAAATCATGTACTATATTAATACGAAAAAATACTATAAAATTGCTAAATGTCATATTGCTAAATGTCATACTGCATTGTAGATGAAACAAATGTCATATATATTTTTTCTCATTTTTTACAGTACGTAAGTGGGACAAGTCCATTCTGGCCTGCGTGTGGGTTGTGCTTATGGCGTAACTAATTTAGGAATGAAGATCTATTTACATAAACAGTATTCATAAATCTACTTATAGTTAGGTTATCAAGTTCTGTTATAATGTTATACAAATTGTAAACCACCTGTAGCATACTAATACCTCGCAAACGACCAGCAACTGAATACTTATATTAATAAAATATATTTAACCATTCCTATGTAATGTTTAATGGATTAGTTTTGTACGATTGTGTAACTGTACACAATCGTAATCGTAGTAATAACTATTACTACAAGTATCAACTTTTTAAAATATCTACTTCCATATCAGGGAAGTAAAACGAATTATAGACAATTTCTATATGTTTTTCATATGATGCTCGTGCTTATAGCTTGCAAGCCCTAAATCAGTTGTAATAACATATGAATACAGTAGGTAAAATCTTTTTTTTTTAAGTTAAGGTGGTGCCAAAAAATGTGACTCTACTACACTTTTTTCATTTAAAAAAAAATTGTTTAAGATTTGGCCTATACTAGGCTTACATATATTTTAGCGAGCTAAAAGCATGTGTATCAATCATTATTTTTGAAATGATGCTGATATTCACTTTTGACTGTTTATACCATTAAAACATATAGAATTAATTAATTGTATGTATTATTACATTCTATCAACTACAGGTGTGATAATACATTTTGAATATGACTTCAGAGACGTTTGGTTAACATAGTTCAAATTGAGATCTCATATGTAGATAGTTGTTTATCAAATATTAGATCTAACCAAAGCCAAGAAGCTAACACGATTTTAAGATACTTATGTATATACTTTGACATGAAGTCTATATTGTCTCATATAAAGGAACTCGCTGAAAATATTATTAAGAGATACGTTCTAGGATGTGCGAGGTTCCTATCCTAATGTTACGAACGAATATAATTTATAGCTGTACATATTTAAAAATTCCACTAAGCGTAATACAATATGTTATGATTATTTTATAATTAGTATATTGTGTAAACCTAAATATAAGACTCGATTTAAAACTTAGTTTTAAAACGCGTTACCAATGAATGAGTTTTATTTTTGACATTGATTTTAACGTCGATATAGCGTGTTTGGTCTTTATAAATGTATAGCTCACGTAGTCGCCGTATATCCAAGGCGTGCTTGAGTGTATGTGCTTTATGTTATTGTATCTTCAGTTGAACGTTAACTTCTGAAATGATCAAATCAGGCTAAAGCGTTCGAAGACTAAAGAAACAGTACATGCGTATAAAAACGATTAGTGCCATTCTTACTAATATCAGAACATATATTAAGATGAAAGTAATCTATTTTGATACTTTTTTCCGATTTAAATATAGTTTAGTGTCGACGACTTCCACGAATAATTCTGCTTGTAAAAAAATGTATTGGATTTTGTTGTAAATACAGTCGCCCTGTGTATGTTGTCGCTGCAAATGTGATACGTACATATAATATATAATCAGTGCTTATATTACTATAAGTGACATGGTATAATATGAAATAACTCGTAATCCAAGAGCATGTAAAATATATTAAAAATATCTATGAAATGATTTTGTGCACGTACATTTATCTTATTTTGAATATAATTATTCATCTTATTGGTAAAGGAAATCGGACGATTCTTTGTATTTTTTTTTCCATCGAATTCTTACATGCTCCACGAGCAAAACGATCTAGGCTGTAAATTATAATTTAATCTTATTTTTTAAACAGCTGATATGTTTTTCATTTTTCGTAATCATTTTTGTTTGCATTCCCGTTATTTTAATATTTTTATATTATTTAATAAGAGTCTACGTTTTATGTAGACTTGATAAGTAAGTTATTTTTTTTTAAATTGAGTTGTTATTATTAGATAATGCAGTCGCCATATTAATTATGTATTTTACATTATTAATATTATATATATTATAATAAGTGTTGCATTATTTTCACGTATAGACAATTTTATATTTCTATATTAATTAAATTGCTCTCTTCTGTCGTTTATATATAGATATATATAATTAGTTATACATACATATATTACACATATACGTCACTTTTAAAATATTTATTAGATAAATAAATATGATGTAACTGCCAAATCAAAAGTTTAGCAAGGCTATAATAAATTAACATTTTATGTTTGAATGTAATATGTCCAACTGTATTATTTTATTATTACTTAATCGATAAAGTTATCAAAGCCATTTTAGTATATTTAACTTTTATGTGACTTTTAAGGTGAAAATCTTATATACTTATACTTAAATAAGAACATATATATGTATATTAGCGGTATAATTGTCGACGCTTTGTATGTCAACACGAAAATTATACGACGATCAAAGAATTATATAAAATAATAAATAAATAATACTCATGGATATTTTTATTTCGTGTCATTTTAAACTATAATATATATATATTACGAACATTTTATTATTAACAGCGGAAAGATATTTTTAATAGACCCATTACTTAACTGGCGTGAAGCCAAACTTCTGTATTTAATGCCATCAAAATTATCTAGGACAATTTGGCGTCCGGTTTAAAAACGGTGTATTCATTATTTTTATCTACGAAAATCTTTTACAGTAATATCTCGGGTGCCAGATATTATTTAAAATTTCTCTCTCGTTGTTTCTCACAGTGGGTTCTCGTATGTTCTAATATCATATAGTTATTTGTGGAAATCAAACTCTGTACTTAGTATAGTAAAAGGTTTATTAATAAAGTAGATTTAAACATATCGCAGCCGCACACATCAGTTGAACGAGAGCATGGGATTATTTTGTACGGTACATAAATAGCTTAAAATGCGCAAACGGTTTTCTGTATTTGTAAAATTTGCAATAATTCCTTGTCTCGAAAGTTTGAAGTAATGAAATATATTTAACTTAAAATTAGAACATAACGAAGTGTAAAAAAAAATTATAATAATATATTATGTTTATTCCCCAGTCATCATCTCCATAAACTCTGAAACAATAAATAATCAATGAGTATTATATAGTATTTTTTAATACAAATTAGAGGTAAAAAATATATTTATATTACCATCGAAGTCCACTGTTCCGCTGCCGTCCGTGTCGATTTCTTGTATGAGACCGTCGAGCTCGTCGTCCGTTAGCTGCTCGTCCAACTCTCGCAGGATCTCGCGTAAGCTCGATGTGGGAATGTAGCCGTTGCCTAAACAAAAAAATTAATAATTGCTTATTTTATACCTTTTATAGATTCGTAAAAACTATAGAATTAACAAATAAATTTTAATAGTAATTTGTGTGAGTAAATTAATATTTGATTTTAGACATATTCTTACCTTCTTTGTCATATAATCTGAAAGCTTCCCGGAGTTCCTTCTGCATAGCCTCGGCGTCTTCCTCAACGATGAATTTGGCAGCGAGTGTTACGAACTCGGGGAATTCTAAACGACCGGACTCTGAAATAATTCATTAATATAAGACAAGCAGTTTAAATAAAATCATTATCTTGTTGAAACAACACTTTGAATGTCCTTAAACTACGACTAAACTAAACACATGATACTCACTGTCAGCGTCAACTTCTTCGATAAGTTCCTCAAGAATCTTTTTGTTGAAGGGCTGCCCCATCATCCTGAGGATATCAGCGACGAAGTCACAGGGAATACTGCCTGAGCGGTTGTGGTCGAAGCCGTCGAACGCTTTGCGTAGAACTGCAACAAAACACAACAGTTCTTTAAACGACTATACTATAAAACTTTCACTACGAATCTTAAGATTATAACATATTATATATATATACCTTCGACGTTAAGTGTACTCATGGTACAAATATGATAGTTTATCAAGAAATGCTTAACTAATGAATATTTTTAACGTTGGATTTTAAAGGTACCCTATTCCCGTGGTTCTCTGGTAATTAGAACAGTCGTACTGAGCGACACACCGGCTGTGGTTAGTTTAGGACAGCAGTTCAATGCTCTTAGATGTAGTGCTAATAAGTTGTGCAATGCAGCTATTTTGGTTCAGCAATATGGTGCATTGCCGGTACCTAGTGCGCCGAGCCGAGAAACGCACGCATATATAGGCCGTTAAATATTTTAGAGGTATTGTAACTCATAGGTTTTTATTATATTTGTAGTTATTTCCAGTTTTCTTTAATAAAACTTACCTAAGCGGAAAGTTTAGCTAAATATATTTTTTTATATTGACGTAGTAGATATAAAGAAAAATCACTTCTCACGGGCTTAGATCTTTTAGAATTACACAATCCATTTTAATACTGTTTTCATTGATAGACAAAGATGATTTAGGACGAAGATTTATAAACTAATAGATAGTTAATAATCATTAACCAATATGTGATTCTTATTGTATTTTACGTGGAAATAAGTTACAAAAAACTAGGTACTAGTTGCATTTTAAAGCAATGAGTAAAATATAGAAGAGTAATCTTATTATATTATGTCCTTACCTACTCGTACATACGTTATATACATATAAAATAACAGAGAAGTTTTTACAGTTGGCAAGACGTATTTTCATTTTTAAACCTACCAACTGGCGATATAAATAAGAAAAAAAAAAAGATCTAACAAATCTATTTTCTTTTTAAATATTAAATAAATTCAATATGAAATATGAGTTATGATATAACCTATGAAGGTTACATGACAGCCTGCTATAAGCGTTGGCGACTGACGGCTGTAATAAAATTTCATAGTAATTTGCCTACTTGTGCCACATTTCGAAGTGCGTCAGCATTTTATGAAACAGTATCAAAGAGTACATTACAAAAATAAAACGCTTCGAATTTATAATGTTACGGATGAAAGATATATCGATGAAGTCATTTTTCAAATTATAAAGGTTTGACTCATTGAACTTATGACGTCATGTGTGTACTTAGTTAAATTTAGATATAAAAATATTGTTTGCTAAAAAATTTCAGCTTCACGCTGTATCCTGCATGTTGCAGGGTAGGCAGAGGGAGCCTAGTTTTAAGACACTCCGCTCCCCACTTACCGCAGAATTCTGGAGATATTGCGTGTTGAGCGGAATTCAACGCCGCGTTTTGCCTCGACATCAGAGCGAAAAGAGAAAATGTTAAATATAAATATTTTACGTTTACCCGAGTGGAAATCGAACCCACAACCTGTGGCGTTTTCACTCACAGGCTTGTGCCCCGGCGCTACGAATGTTCTCAACTTATTCTATGTGAAAATATGCAATTTTACTGTTAATTCAAGAACTCAAGAGCTTGTGCAAAGGCACCTCTCATAAAAAAATACACCAAGAGTGTTTAATTAATCAATGTCAGGTTTTAAGTGTACTTAATAAGATGTTATTTCTACAAAACATTGAGTTGTTGTGAATCTCAATTAAAGTATATTAAGATATTTACATTGTAAAATGTGAATTAATTATAAAACTAAAAATAATATTTAGATTAAAATTAATTAAAATTAAAAATGAACAGAACGTACCTACAATTAACAGAAGTACGTACGCATGATACGCAAAAGTACCGAGTTTTAAGAGTTTGCAGCTGTTCCACGATATTTTGGCAACCAAAAAAATTTAAAACATATTTTTTTATCTTCACCAACGCCAGGTTGTTAATTTTAATCATCAACATGTCTTGGCAGTTGTCTCAAAGTCCCATACGCTTTATTGCTTTTTTTTCTAGATTTTAGCTGTTTATTAATTATCTACCCACGAGATCGCCATGGTCTTCCAAAATGAGGACAAGCTGCGTCAGTTACATTTTCCAAAATTATCCAGTGTGACGCAAACGTTGTTTAATGGCTGTTTTTATAATAATCTTTCAGAAAAAAATTAAATAGCATTTTTTTCATAATTTTTTTTATCGTTTAAAATATGTTTTCTGCGACATAATTTGTTGTCATATTGTAATATGTTTGACTAACACAAATATGAGATATACATGAGAATTCGTTTACATATTAGAAAAGGCTATGAAAAAACGGTTAAATTAAGGTTTCTTATAGTATAAGTAAGTTAAGAATATTTAAGGAATACACTACATTAAAAAATAATTTGATGTGTATTACTTACAATTTCACTAAACTATTGTAATTTACTTTACTAAAATTCAACAACAAAAAAATTAACAACTGCCTGTTTTATCTAAATTATTTTAGATATATGAGAAAATCTAATCATTTGTACACATTTATATTTAATTAAATACTTTTAACGACTATACTTAAGTATTTTACTCTGCTCGTTGCGACAATAAGCTCTAGATTTAATGAAAATAAACATCACAAATACAAAATAGTATTTATATTTTAACACGATGCTTATAAATTATGTTCAACAAAGTAAACAATGTATGTCTCTCCGGAGATTAATAATATTGATTTAAACAATGAGGAGAGGACGCTAAAGTTCCACGGCACGTTGGCACGAATCCAAGCATGCTACCACGGTGTTTTACCGCCAGCCCAAACATGCCCCATGTTTTTTGATAATAACATTAGCTAATACGTGGTTCCGTAATGGATCTATGTAAGTTAAAAAATCAAATTAAATCAAATCAGCTTCACGCTGTATCCCGCACACTTTGTGTTACGACACTCCGTTCTCCACTTTCCGCCGAATTCTGGAGGCATTGCGCGTGCAGTGTTGAGTGGCGGAACTCAACTCCGCGCTTTGCCTCGACACCAGAGCGAAAAAATGAAAATATAAATGTAAATACAT
>DVQK01000348.1:0-12064 GCA_018231685.1 Heliconius clysonymus
TCGAACCCACAACCAGTCGGTTTTGCAGTCACACCTCGTGCCGCTGCGCCACGGCTATAAATTAATGATTACTATATATGTTGAGGGAATGAATTATTATATTTTAATATTTTCATTTCTTCAGCAAAGCGCGGCGTCGACTTCAGCCACTCAGCACAAACTGTGTCAACCAAAATATAGCATCAAGCCGAAAAAAAATGTAACAATAACTATGAGACATTCGATGCAATTCAATAGCTTATTTTTTTTTTAGCGGAACCAGTTAACGATTGGCACGACAACATATCAGAGCGTATTTTCTTTGCGATGGAGTACGCAGTGAACAGGAGCTGGCTAGTGTACGGTGACACTTATATTACTTTGCAAAGAGGCACCGAATCAAGCTCCTTTTGCGATACCGTCAACATATGGAAAGTCAGCATTATCAAAAAACATTTGGTTGAGTGAGTATATTATTTTATTTTCATGTTATTATATCATGTAAGTAAACTCAGACTTTGCATGAAATGAAAGAGAATGAGTATTTTTTTTATGCTTATATTTTTTTAGCTTCACGCAGTATCCCGCACATAGCAGGGTAGGCAGTAAGAACGTGGAAATTATTATATTGTTAAGACACTCCGTTCTCATCAAACTTTAAAAATGCGCGTTTATCTCCACCTTAAAAGCCGGCAACGCACCTGTAGCTCCTCTGGTGTTACACGGGTCGTGAGCGGCGGTGATCACTTACCATCAGGTAAACCGTACGCTCATTAGCCTTGTCTTTTTTCATAAAAAAAATATTATTATAATACTTCCGTTCTCCATTTTTCGTTGAATGGCTTTGCCTCGTCAGCAAAGTGAAAAAACAGAAATGTTTAATATTTTTATTACCACGAAGGAAAATGAACCCACATATGTCGCATTTATATTCATACCCTGGTGCATCCGGGCCTCAATGGACTCTTATACTTTTATTTTTTCTATATAATAACATTATTTATAAGATATGCGCATATCTCTTTGCATAAATTCCTTATTTTAAATTGAATTTTATAGATGTAGAAATATTGTACATTATCGCCACCTAACAATTTATTTTATAAAAAGTACTTATACTTTTTTGTTATTATATTGTATTTTTTTATTTCTCCCCCTTTAATTTCCAGATGCCCTGATGAAGACGAGGAAAAAAGAAGGAAATCTCGATCATTTATTTATTAATTATTATACATTTCTCATTATTATTTTGATTTCTTTATTTTTATTTTACATAATTATAGATTTCTTAATATAACAAATGTTAAAACCTTATATAGCGAATATTAATAAATGTTAAAACCTTATTATAGCATTATTTATTTTTATTCTTTAACTCTCTTGCTTACTATTGTCACTAACGTCATCAAAATGTCACTTCTATGGTATTTTTGTAACTGTCTTTGTTGAAATATATAATTTTATTGAATATTTTCATAATTATTATGGTTTGGCCTACAAACTATGATAAGAAACTCAGTGAGGTATTTTTTATATACATTTTACGCACTTCCACGTAAATAATCTAAGAACTTCGACAATCTGCAACAAGAATTACCAAATCTATATTTATATATAAAATCATACCGGATCGGTGTTTGTACATGAAAGATATATAAAAAAAATATTATTGGTGGCATTTAATAACGTATTAGAACCAAAAACAATGATTTAAAAAATGTCCGTTTGTCTGTTTTCTGTGCGCTTGTTTACGCTAATCTCAGAAACGACTTAACCGGTTTAATTGCAGTTTTCACCATTGAACTTTTGGCAAGCCTCCCGTATCATTTACTATTTGTAATGTTCTAATCGTTTTATAAATAAAAAAAAATTACCATTTAAAAGACTTAAGTTCGGCAAAATACTTATAAGCCACTGTTTTATTGAATTGGCTGAAACTTAACTTTTTAATATAGGTTAAGAAAGATATTGCTTTTAAAATGTCTATCTAAACCCATATTAAAAAGTTATATTTATATTAGAAAAAGCAAGTAACGCAGATTAGCAAATTCATAATTATATAGTTCAAGCGGGCGAAGCAGAGAGAGGGTCGCTAATACTATTGTATGATTAAAGTCTCTGTAACGCATCCGTAGAGCCCATTTTTTTATATAGATTAGGCCAGTCGGGTGTGACTGTCAAAGTGACTGGTTGTAGGTTCGACCCTCACTCGAGGAATAGAAATATTTATTTAAATTATTTATTTAAATTCTTTGTTCTGGTATCGAAGCAAAGGTTGAGTCTAGCCACTCAACACGTAATCCATTCCTCCACGCCAACACGCCTCCAGAATTCAGCGGAAAATGGGAAACGGAGTGTCGTAACACTAAGTTGCTTCTGCCTACCCTACCGTGTGCGGGATATAGCGTGAAGCTGATTTAAATGTTATCTATATAGATTAGGACTTCATAGTTTCACTTTCATGTTTAAGCGAGACAAGTCTCTGGTAAATTTATGAATAAACGAAGTAAAGTGAAGCACTTGTACCACGTTAAAGTCAAATCACAGTTAGTTATAGTTAGGAAAATGAAAACAACTTAAATACTTAATGAAAACAACTTAATTACTTAAACATAAATGGCTTGGTTTATTTTAGTAACATTTGAAGTTACCTAACGCTGTCGTGACGCAATATACACATGCCTGACGTTATAATTATAAGTTAAAATTTTACTCATGTAGCCCAACCAGCCTCATCTGTATCTAGTAGTACACTAGATTTAAGTTGAGTTCCTTAGTATTTCTAAAAATAGAGCATTCAATTTCTGTAAAAAAAGAGAAAAGAAATCAAAATACATACTATTGTTAGAAATGAACAGAAACGGTTAATGTTTTTAAAAAAAAACACGATAAAAACACATATCGTCTATATGTTTCCAAATTATTTGGAAAGATAACAATACTTCACACGAGTTTCCTTCCGATAAGAGCCGTTGCCCACCAGCAACAGCACCCGATTAGTTAGCTAACACTATGTATATTTTTTTATTTTACAGTACGATGCGATGGACCTACCTGGACAACAGCTGGCCGCTGCCCACGCAAGGTCGTATTTAGATCATATATTACAGCTCGACGTTCAGGCGCCACCAGCATGTCAGCGCTTGACTGGGATTATTGCATCTATAGGTACTTGTATAACTTTGTTTTAGTTTAGAGAAGAAACGTGGTGATAAGACACTTCGTTTTCGCTTGAAATATTTAAAAATAATTTCAATCTATTGATGAAGCAATTATAATGAATTATTATTTATTAATATTTTCATTTCTTCGCTCTGTCACCAAGGCAAAAGCACGGCTTTGATTTCAAAAAAATCGAATCGAAATGAAGAACGGAGTGTCTCATTACTAGGTTCCCTCTGCCTACTCTGCTATGTGCGGGATACAGCATGAAGCTGTTTTTTTTGTATATATTATAGAGCACTATACCTGAAAATATTATCCACGACTTAATAAGCTACGATATAATTTAAGGTAAATCAACAAATAACATCGAAATGATGGAAGAGATGATGTCTGCTGGCATGAATATAGCTTTATTAAACTTTTCATTCGGTAACCAAGAGGAACACATAGAAACAATTAAAATGCTTCGACAAGCTGCTAAAAACTACAGCATCAGAGTTGAGAAAAATTTCCCCTTAGGTATTGCAGGAATGTTAAAAGGAAAGAAAATCAGAACGGGATGCATTTCTGATGTAATAACATTTATTTTATTTCGTAGAAATTTTAATCTAATTTAAGCTTAAATTGGACTTAAATTATATTGAGCTAGAGACCGACAGTCTTACGGAATACGAGACAAATAAGGTAGAATATAGTTCAACTGTTAACCATTACACTTACAGACTTACAACGGAACGGTGGAACTAGTCGCTGGGGAAGTCGTCCGTTTAACAACAGACGAAACCTATAAAGATAGGTGTTCCACTTACACTGTGTACGTCGACTTCATGCACTTCGCTGAGCAAATGAACAAGGGCAATATCGTTCTGCTCGACAATGAGACTATCCAACTCAAAGTTGAAATGATATCTTCGACGACAGTAACATGTAGGATTGAGAGAGGCGGCTTGTTGGGATCGTACAAAGACGTTTTCGTCCCTAACGTTAATTTTGATATGCCAAATTATTCTGACACTGATAAGGCGTTTATAACTATAGCTGTTCAAAATCAGGTATCGTATTTTTTTTTTGTTTTCGTTTTTTTTTCATATTCACGCTTTATTGTGTAGAACAGAATAACCAGAGAGAAGGTAGTATCAAAACACTCAGCTCTCCACATTTCGCCTAATGTAATTCGGGACCGTGTCTTGAGTAGCGGAATATCAAAGCGGGAAACTGAAAATAACTATTTTCCTTATAGGAGGCATTGAACCCCCAACCACCCCATATACAACAAGGCAAGATAAAAAAAAATTGATTACCCAATGCACCAGGATGATCTCAAATATAATAAATTATTGATTTGCTTGTATGTAATAAATTATCATTTATAAGCTGTTAGAGAAAACGCACCAATAGGCTTTGTTACCCAATATGCAACCCTCAAATAGAAGAAAAGTAAAGAATGGAATAACTTATAAAAGACCAAAGATGTCTCTTTTTTTTGCCTCTCTTTCTCTCGCATCTTTACTCACACTTACATTACTCGCTCGGTAAAGATGCACGAACATATAAAAAAAAAAAAATATACAAATATTATAAAACAGACAACAGCGTCATTAACCACAATTCAATTTTTAATTTTTATAATTTATTTATCATTAAAATGGAAGCCCGTACCCAAATTAATTAATATTTTCACATTAAACTTTTCTAATTCTTCTAAAAGCTCAACATTTCGTAATTACAGAAACGAGAGGACGTTACACAAAAAAAAATTGTTAATGTAATAAAGTGTCAGTTCTTTTCAGTTGGACATTCTTGTCGCGTCGTTCGTAAACTCGGCTAATGCTATTACCGAGCTGAGGCACTTAATGGGAGAGAAAGGAAAGAAAATAGCTATTGTCGCCAACATACAAACTATCGAAGGTTTTCGAAACTTTGATGACATTCTATCAGTGAGTGCTGCGGTGTATTACTAACTAACATATACCTATGATTTTGATAGTATTCGATCTCGATTCGAACTCGATATAATGATACTGAAGGGAAATAGAACATATTCATTATACAGAGGTTAGGATGGTCTACGATTCGTAAACAAGGTTAAATAAAATATTTATCTCAGGTTTTTCGTTTATAAGCCATTGCAAACTTTAAAACAACAATATCAAACAGCAATGTTTACATTACTGAACGCCAAACAATAATAACTGTCTTACGAAAGATTTAACAAGTCTGAACCTTTCGAGACATGAATTTAATATGAAATTGAATGTAGTAAATTGATAGGATTCATTATGTAAAAGTTATAAGTAGTGACTGTCCGAAGATTCGGTTTCGGTTTCGATTACGGCCGGTTTCGGCCAAAAATCGCAGGTTCAGCCATAATTAGCCATAGTAGTCGGTAGTTAAGTACTTGTGTGGTCTAAAGTGTCACTCTGCTAATTATTGTGGTCTATGAGTTATAAAGTCTGTTTTTATTAAAAAAAAAATATTTATAACAAATGCATATAAATCTTGCGTGGAAAAGTTTTCATAGTTGAGTGAGATTTGTTTGTAGTAACAAAACCATTTTTTTATAGGATAGTCTCTATAGCTTCGGCGATGATAGCGATAAGAGCGTGGTAAATTCTCGTCTTTTTTGAACAAAAGTTATTACTCATATTAATTTGAGAGCCCATTTATGTCATACGCTATACGATATTAATTCAAAACTCATGTTATTAAAACAAAACTCGAATATTGACAAATAAACGTAGACCATTCAAATTGTAAATGTTCACTTCACACAAAAGAAACTAACAACAACTTGAATAACAAATAAAAACAAAAAAGGCACGGACGATAAAAGTCCGTGGCGCCTAAAAAATCATAATAAAAAATAAAAAAATGTATGTTATTATATTTATCGTTATCAAGTTTTATTTCATTTTTCGAAAAATATTTTTAGAAAACGTTTAAAAATTATAAATATTTGAACGAAGCTAGACTCGAACCTTCGTCAATTGCAAACCGTCTAAACGCTTCCACCAATAAGCCATACGTTCTTATCAAGATCTCTAATTCTACAACAATAAAATTTTAATTATACGATTTCAAAAATAGAACAGGCAAGAATTTTATTAAATTGAGGTTCACTATGTAATTTCTTAAAATGAATAACTGAAATATCACTTATTTGGTATCGAATAAAAGAGGACAAAACGTTTTTCAAAGATTTGGACAAAATTTTTCTATGTAACAATTAGAGAAATAACATTGTAGAATAGTAACATTTTGCGACATGGTAGTTTGAAGTCAATTTCGTAAAAGACTAATGTGCTGAGTCTTAGAAAATTATCAGATTAGCCAAATTGGCAATTGGGATTGATTTGAAACAAAAACTTTTAATTATTTCACTGGAAAAATTTACATAAAAGTACCAATACATGCATGCAATTTAGGGTAAAAATAGTTGGTAATGGCCACCTCTTACCGACTGTTTCAGTTAGTCTTTAATTCTGTGTATTAAAAAGTTTCGGTTTCGATTTCGGTTTCATAATATTTCGGTCGGACACTAGTTATAACTTAATTAAATGTAGCTTTCTAAGTTATTGTGCATTTCTTATATTTTTCGAACATTTTATTATATAGGTATATCATCATTATCATATCCGTCCGTAGTCGCGGTTGTGGTGCAACGGTACAGCGTCTGAATGTAAATGCAGTGGTATTCGATTTGGTTCTCATTCGAGGAAATGAATTAGAAGGAATTAGGTAACTAGGCAAAGTGCGGCAATATGTCAAAAACTGGGCTATGAGTGGAGAATAGTGTCTTAACACTACGTTTACTTTGCATGTCCAATGATATATGCTAGAACCGGCGTGAAGCTAAAAAATTATAATAAATGAATATCAGACTTTATTCAAAATCAGTATTAATATTCTTTTGTTTTTAATCAAACAAGAGTGTTGGATATATGGTATTATATAGTATATAGGTCAAAGTTCAACCGAACATAACAATGTAACAGTCTCAAAGTACATTTTTGCTACCTTGCAACGAGTGCTTAAAAGAATATACGCTATATTAATATTATAAAAAAATAAGAGATTTGTAAATTATACCTTCGCGTTCCAATATAATAAATATTATAGAAGATATTTATAATAAAAAAAATATATTATAATGACACTTTGACATTACTTATTTTATAAAAATATGGGTATTTACAAAGTGTTAGTGTTCTGAACATTGACTAGAATTGACTAAGATCATTGATCAAAGAATTCGTTAGCGTACATGCTTTGCTTCACATAGCGTTTAGCTAATTTTATGTCAATTTCTTCTTTGATGCCATCGTTGCGCAGTGGCACAAGCGTGCAACTGTAAACGCGACTGTTCGTTCCACAGGTTCGATCCACTCGGAGGAATGAAATACTTATTATTTACATTTCTTCGCTCTGGCAACCAAATATAGCGCGGCGTTGAGTTGAGTACGCAAAGCCTCAAGAACTCGGTGGAAAGTGGAAGTGTCTTAATACTAGGTTCCCAGGTTCCCTCCGGCTACCCTGCTAAGTGCTTGATATAGTGTGAAGCTAAAAAATCCACTATTCAATATTATTCAAATAATAGAATACGATATTTTAATTTTACGTTTTCATAAATGCATAGGTTCATTGTCTTCATCGGTTAAACTATTTTTATTTTTATTTTAAGGTAGCCAATGGCGTTATGTTAACACGCCAGGAGCTAGCATCAGACATAACAATCAAAAAAATCGTTATAGCCCAAAAAAATATGATTGCAAGAGCAAATAAGGTAAAAAAATTATATAAATAAATAAATATTTTTATTTCATACTATAGGTACTCTATATTTTCTTTTCATTGATATAAAAAAAATTAAGCATATTACAAGAGTACTAGTGTATTTTTTATATATAAAAATCCATAAAGACGACCAGCAGCCGCAACGCTCGTTACTGAATCGGGTACCTGTATACATAAGACACGGAGAGTCCCCGCGGAATATCTGAATACAGTCTCATAGGTACCTATTTGAAGTTACCAGAATCTTTCATATTTTCAATTTTTAGTTCTGACGTTGAAATTGTAAATATAAAATTTAACACAACTAGACCAGCTTGTGTTTTTTATTTATTATTTTTTGTGTTTTGCACGATTCTACCATCAAATTAAAAACACAACATATTTCTTATTAAATGTTTACGAAAGAAAGTTAGTTAGCTTTATATAATATATACATATTGTATTTTTTGATTGCTGTTACATTTTGACATCCAAACTGATATACTATTAATACCTGAATATAAAAACTAGTGAAGTAAATAATATTAAAAAATATATTTTTTGTCATAATATGCAACTGTTTATAATACATTCATACATTCTCATAATATTTAGAAAACTAATTTATATTTTTACTACATAATTAATACATTATTTTATAGAAACTTTAACGCTAAAACATTTTTAAAAAACATATAGAAATTTGAACCACAAACGTATGGCTAGTGGTCAGAGAGCTTAGACGGTTACCAAGAGACGAGGGTTCAAATCCCGCTACGTTAAAATTTTTATTTTTTTCCTATGTGAGAAATAGTACTAAAAATGTAAAAAAAGTTATTATTTCCGCTGTAAATTGATGTTATTTACGATTTTCAGGCAAATGTACCAGTATGCGTGAGCGCTCACCTACTAAGTCGCATGCGCCACAATGAAATACCGCTCAGATCTGAGGTACTGGACGTTGCCAATTGTGTCCTCGATGGCGCCGACGCCCTCGTCCTCTCAGCGAACACTGCTGTGGGTTCATATCCTGTAGCCACTATTACGTGCTTAGCATCGACGTGTAAGGAGGCGGAATCTTGTGTATGGACCAAGCAAGCCTTTTATGAGTTCATTGATAAGGTATTATTAATAATATAATAAAAGATATACTCGACAAATATAATAAAAGATAATTTAGTTATGCGTAAAACATAGATTACTATTATGTCGTGAGGCAGGACGTACCTTACCTTACCTTAACACTGAGGACGTTAAAGACCATACAAAGTGTAGAAGGTAAAGCAGGAAGACAGACCCTATCAAAAGCTGGGATTAATGCCAAAAAGAAGAAGATTACTATTATATTTTAACATATATTTCATCATTATTTTTTCCTCGAGTGGGCATCGAACCCACAACCTGTCACGTTTACAGTCACACGCTTGTGCCCGTGCGCCCCGACTGACTTCTGCGCCACGACTGGCTTCTACTTGATGACGTGATAATTCTTATTTATTTTTCCTATATATAACAGACGCACTTGCCATGTGATCAGACGACCGCGGCCGGTGTGGCCGCGACAATGGCGGCGCATCGATGTTTAGCCGCGGCTATAGTCGTCATCACTACATCAGGGAAGTCAGCCCAAATCATAGCCCAATATAGACCCCGGTGCCCCATCATTGCGCTGACCAGATACCCAGTGATCGCCCGCCAGATACACTTGTGGAGAGGGATCGTCCCTTTAATTTATGAATGTGAGTAGATAAGTATTATGAAACGAGTAGGATGCTACTTTTCTTGTGGTAAATTATAATATTAACAAACAGATTGCGGAGAAATTTTTTACTAGGTGCTCTTCATAAACTATAGAAATGTTAATAAAATATTAAATAAAAATACTAAATAAATAATCGTTTCATATATCAACTGCAATATAATGTGTTACGAATTCCAAAGGCATAGCGTGTTGAGTGGCGGAAGACAACGCCGCTCTTTGTCTCGATATTATAGACTATTTTGATTAATACTGCTTACTGGGCATAAACAAAGACAAAGGAAACGTAAAGTTTGTCGCTATATTATTTATTTATACAATATAATATGAAATCAAATCAGCATCACGCTGTATTCTGCCTACAGCGGGGAAGGCAGAAGGAACTTAGTGTTAAGACATTCTATTCCCTACTTTTAATTCGCAGAAATTTTCCTAATTTTTCACAGCCGAACCAGCCATGGATTGGCAGACGGATCTAGAAAACCGCGTAAATTTTAGCACAAAGTGGGCAATGGAGCAAGGATTTATAAGAATCGGAGATCCTATAATAATAGTTTCCGGTTGGAGACAAGGGTCCGGATATACGAACACTATGAGAATAATCTACGCCACCCCGGACACTGCGAACCAGTAGTTTCATATTAATTAATTATAATTCTTAATATTTTTAAATGTTTGTTTGTAAAGTATTACTTTTTATTATTATTTAAATAATATTTTTTTTCTTTTAATTAATCTTACTTAAAATCTTATCAATCCTAGTAAACACATACATTTACACATACATTTTTATAGATCATATAGCTATAAATTTTATCATCTCCTGTGTAGCTATGGGGCCGTTCAAGTATTACGTAAGCACTGTAGGGGGGCGGGGGGTTCTAGGGTTTGCTTATTTTTGACGTGTTCAATGAAATATTTCTAAGAGGATTGCTTATTTTTGCTGACCTTGGGGGTTCTGGGGGAGGGACGGGTGTCAATAATTGCAAAAAAACTGCTTACGAACGACACCTTTATAACAAATTTCTATTCTACAATATATGAAACTTTAATAGTAGGTACATTTTTTATTACTTTTAATACGAAAAAATCAAAGGTGACGCTATAGATCCACTGTGCTCTCCAGAAATTTTAGTCTTAATTACAACGATGCGCTTTGACCTAGATATTTATTTTATCATTTAAATTAAATTATTATTAAGGTTACCCGTGGCGCAGGGTACTGTAAACGCGACTAGTTGTGGGTTCGATCCCCAGTCGAAGAAATGAAATATTTAATATTTTAATTTCTTAACTCTGGTGTCGAGACAAAGCGCCGCGTTGAGTTGTGAAACTCAACACGCAATGCGTCCAGAATTTTGGCTGAAAATGGGGAACGTAGTGTATAAACACTAGGTTTCCTCTGCCTAACTTGCTGTGAGTGGGATACAACGTGAAGCTGATTAAATTAAATTATATTTTACGAACTGAATTCAAATAATGCGAATCGAAACCACGTCACGAAATGGTCGGGTGACGGAATGACGGTGATCTGCGTCAAAGGGTTAACTCTGCTTACTGGTCGACGAGGCAATTTGCAGAGCTCTCTGAGGTGTTCAAATTGAATTTATGTAACCTCCCCTTCACACCAAACACATACTGCCAGATCCAATATGTTACTTTATCGTTTTTTTATCAGATTTTTAAATTATTATATTTTTTATGTCCTGTATTTATTAGATTAACACTATTGCATTAATTTCTAAACTTATTAGAAAATCATGCAATGATGTATTTTTTTATCTTATTCACCTGTTCGCATCGTGATTTGTTTAAAATATTTAAAAATAAAATAAAAAATCCTAAAGTGTCCATTAGTAGAGGCCGTTCGTGGCGCAGCTTTTACGCGATTGGTTGTATTGTTGAATCTCTGGTGTCGAGATTCGAGTTCCGCCATTCAACACGCATTGTCTCCAGAACATACATGCGGAGTACAGCACGTGAAGCTGAAAAAAATATTTCAATTTAAAATCAATTGTACCGAATGTCCATTCTAAAGAGGGATTACTGGCATATTTTTTGTTTATAGAACAGAATAATATAAATAATAAAAGGTATAATAATAAAAATGTTATTTCCTCCTCACCTGTATGTCAGTCGACAGATATTGCCGTACGCCATAAGCGACCGCCGGCCCGCGCCAAAAGGTATCGCCGCGTCGCCATTGCGGCTCCATACGATAGACGATTTAAGGCTTTGCTTAGAAATTCTCTTTGCTCATGTTTTGCATCCACCTACGTCAAAATTGTTGTAGGAATTTATATTAGAATTTTACTTTTGACAAGATGAAACTTTAAGAATTCTTGAGTGCAAGGCACTGTAAAAGTTTATGGTAGCTCGGATTTGTAA
>DVQK01000349.1:0-12060 GCA_018231685.1 Heliconius clysonymus
GAAAGTGGGGAACGGCGTGTCTTAACACTAGGTTCCCTCTGCCTACCCTGCTGTGGGCGGAATACAGCGTGAAGCTGATTTTTTTTAAATTTATTTATTATCATATTTGTGTCTAACAATTTTTAAATTATAACCAAGTCCAGTAATAATAAAATAACTTATGTACAGTGTCAAACCACTACATGCTAGTAAGACGGGTACCGAGCCACAATTTCTTTATAATTTCGGTCAACATAATAAAAATTATAAGATCCTGCGATATTTCATACATTATTTTAGTGTTATAAAGCAGGATGTGTTCTAACGAATGGAGTGAACGTGAAACAGTCTCAGCGATTAGACAAAGGCTTTTGACGACACATACACTCGTTTTTGGGACAATCATTATGAGAAAATCTAACAAATGACTAAAACACAGTAATAAAGACATTCATAGATATATGCCGTGTACTTATGAACAACACTCACGTTTGAGATTGGTATCTTAGACAGAATAAAAGTACCGCTTTGTTGTAGATGCCGCGGGGACCCGGCGGTTATTAACAAGCAAATTTCCAAAAGTTGTAGTATATGCATTTGTATGTGACATTGTCATAAAAATAGCAGATTCACACTGTATCGTGCATATAACAGAGTAGGTAGAAAGATACTTTCTGCCGTATTTTTCGAGGCATTGCGTGTTGAGTGGCGCAACTCAACGCCGGGTTTTTGCCTTGGTGCCAGAGAGAAGAAACGAAAATATTAATTAATAATAATTTGTTCCCACGAGTGGGACCCATAACCGTCGCGTTACAGTCACGCCCTTGTGCCCCTGCGTCACGACGGCCTCAACTCAACTCAACTTGATAAATTAATAAATTTTATTTTAAACGTTTCTTATCGATTTCCACTTGAAAAAATTTAATATTTTATAGGTACTTTCATTTCCTCGCTCCGGTAACGAGGCAAAGCGCAGCGTTGAATTCCGCCACTCAACAAGCAATCCCTCCTAAAATCATTGGAGAGTTGGGTACGGAGTGTCTTAACATTAGGTTCCCTCTACTTCCCCTGGCCAAAAAAAAATCTTCTCATTAGACAACCGTAGTACTCACACAACTTAATTCAACACTAACTGAAATTGCGCATCACACACACACACATAATATAATACGCTACTTAGATATCCAAATAAGGTGGCATTTAGAAATTAAGATATAAACATTATAACTGTTGACTATCATTGTCTAGCTTCGGCCCTGTTTTATAGGCCATATATGGTATGTAAATAGCTGTGCATATTTGGCACCGCGTATCTCTTTACTAGTACCGCTGAGCACACGGTTGGGGGAAATTTGGACATGACTAACACTACTTTTCGATATGCAAAGCACATATTAATTCAAACGAAAAGTAAAGTTAAGGCTTAAATCTGTATTTGATTGCTTGGATGGAATTTGGATTTCTTATATAAACGTGAGTGTCTATTCTCAATGTAGATGTTAAAATTAAAAAAATAATAATTAAAATTAAGTAAATTAAACGAGGCCAGTCGTGGCGCGGGGAGACTGGGATTGTAAACGCGACTGGTTTTGGATTCGATTTTCACTCGAGGAAATTAATATATATTTATGTAAAAATAAAATAATACATTTTATTTTAGTTACATCGGCAGAAGCTAAGTAACTTGGTTTAAACCTGTATTCAATTTCCAGAACAGAAGTTTCTGACATGAACATATCAAAAAGTCTGTGTATGTAAAATCTAGATGTTAATTTACATATTTATGTGTTTAAATTATATATTTTTAATATTTTTTTTCCAATTGAGAAAATACAGATTCTATCAAGTTGTGAGTTGATGAGTTCGATTCCCACTTGGAGGAATGACTTCCGCCATTTAATATACCTAACCACCAATATACCGAAGCCTAATGTTAGCCCATACTAGTCTATTATACTTTAAATCTAAACAAAATTTACATAATTTTACTGACTATATGCATAGAAAGATGCAATATAAAAAAGTTAATGTCCACATACTCCGGCTCACCAAAACGACTTACTGACTAGAATAGAAACACGTTCATGTAGTATATATTGTATTACATATATCAAATTTGTGTAACCAATTATGATGTGAGACTCCTTAATGTGATATTATACGTTTTATAAATATTTATGGACTGAGTTTTGCGATGTATTTTTTAGTGTACCGATAAACGCAAGTAGCTCTTGCGATTCCCTGACTTGAATATAATAGAGCAAGTTTAATGGAAGAAGTTAAATTTATTTTGTATTAATTATACTGAATTTTAAATATTTTCCTATTGTATTAAGTACAGCTTTTTACAGTTACAGAGGGTAATAGAGGTCAGATACTCCGTTATCCACTTTCCGCCAAATTTTCGAGACATTACGTGATAAACGAAACAATTAGACCCCACGCTTTGGCGCAAGTAATTATTAAATTAAATTATTTGAAAACAAAAAAATTGCATATTTCACAATACCATACACCTAAATATAGCAATCCAGCTATAAACCATCGACTTGGAGAAGTGTCGAAGCACCTGTTTCTAGATCGCGACCGAGAAATCTTGATCGTGGCGTCGTTTAACCTGCGCGGGCGCATTCGAAATGCGTTTCGCATTGTTCGCAGGGCATTCGCGCGATCGAACCAATGAACGATTGCTATTCGACGTATGCGCCGGTGTAATTATAAAATATGCCGCGTCCGATACGCCGCCGTTGACAGATGTCTCGACGCTCATTATACACAAGACACAATTTATAAGACACCTAACACATTGTTTTTTCTCTACATTTTGCGAAATTCTCGTCGGGTGAATGTCTAATTGTGAATTCCGACCGCGATTTTTATCATTTTGCTTGCGATGTCACGCAGGATACTCGGAAAGGATATTTCGCGCGTTACTCATTCCTCGTTTGTAATAAAAAAAAATAGCATTAAATTTGCTAATAGCCTGTACTGAGTTCAACAAACCTTTATACGTAGGTAAGTATATTGAGGCCAGTCTTGGCACAGGGGCGCAAAGTGTGACTGTAAACGCGGCTGGTTGTGGGTTCGATCCCCGCTGGAAGAAATAAAATATTTATTTAAATTTATATGTCCATTTCTTCGTTATTGTGTCGTTGTTGAGTTTCGCCACTCAAACACGCAATGCCTTCAGAATTCAGCGGAGAGTGCGGAACCAAGTTTGGTAGCACTAGGCAGAGGGACTGCCTACCCCGCTGTGTGCGGGATACAGCGTGAAGCTGAAAAAATATTATATTAAACACATTTATGCCGATCGCGCACAAAGCTATTTTTTATTTTTCAAAACATATACCTGTCGGTTATGAATTTCGAGTTGATCTCGTTTTATAGCCGCAATAAAATAAATACATGCGGTGCATTGCAAATATTTAACCCTTTCAGTTTTAAATGCGCAAAATATTATTATTGCTGTACATCGACGCTGTAAAACTCTCAAACCTGACGCTTACCCCCATATAAAACAATTATTTATTGTTATATTAATTTTATACTGTTACGTCGCTTAATTGCTTTGATATACTTAAAGAAAAGCTTGTAGAAAATCTCAAATTACATATAATATAGTGAGTTTTGCAATAAAATGTGGCGTTGGGTTACTTTTACTAAATATGTAATTTTTCGACTTCAAGTGGAAAATAGTGAACGGAGTGTTTTGACATTAATCTCCGCTTACCATGAGGTATAGCGTAAAGATGAAAAACTTTTTTTTTATAAGTATTCTTAATTTCTTACCGTCTATCAACAATCATAAGGAAAAATGACAAATTAGTGAAATTTTACGTTGCACTCGTGGCTTTAAATTTATATTTTCATTTCTTCGCTCTTGTGTCGAGGCTAAGCTCAGCGTTGAGTTCCGCCACTCAACACGCAATGACTCCAGAATTCGGCGAAAAGTGGGGAACGGAGTGTCTTAACACTAAGTTCCCTCTGCCTACTCTTCTGCGTGCTGGATACAGCGTGAAGATGATTTATTAATTTTTTGCTTAATCTAACCGGATCGAGGAAATGTTTATAATTTTATAGATAGATTTTAAGCTCACGACCATCATTCATAGTAAGTCACGTTCTAAGAAGCTTAGTCATAATTATTGTTGTAGTTAAGCTATCACTGATTATTAGACAATATTAGAAGCTATCGTGGCGCAACAGTATAGACTGTAAATGGAAAATATATTGGAATATACATTATTTTTATTTCCTCATCATCAGCAGTATTAGCTTTTCAACACACACTATTTTGCAAATTAGTCGAAAAGTAGAATGAAGTTATGAAGTGATTGAATATTAAGAATAGGTGATCTCTGCCTATTCTGCTATATGCGGAATACAGCGTGAAGCTAATTTTTTGTAAATATGTAAGGTGCGACTTGAAAAACTGACATTTTAGTTTTTCAAGTTTTGATCAAATATGCAACATACAAACAATGCAATTTTAAATAGAATTATCTATGGTACGTTCAATAAGTATTTTTTTGTGATAAAAAAATAAATATATAATGCTGCTTTGTGACACAACATTTTTGTAATAAAAAATATGTATGACAAAGCAACATTATTTATTTATATAATATTTTATATTACCTTTTTCCAAATTTTGGCTTCAAGAAAATTTTGCTCGTGGCCACTATTTAATGCTATTTAAAAATTACAGCAGCTTCAAATCAGCTTTATGCTGTATCCCGCACACAGCAGGGTAGGCAGGCAGATGGCACCTAGTGTTCAGACTACGTTTCCCATTTTCCGCCGAATTCTGGAGATATTCCGTGTTACGTGGCGGAACACAACGGCGGAAGAAATGAAAATATAAAATGCCTGCTTCAAATATCACAAACATCAAAAATATTACAAATCCCTATAATAACCTAAATATCTTTAAAATATCTTTAAATAAAATACAAATCACGGCTATCGTGGCACCATGGGACAACGTCTGACCGTACACTCGCGCAACATAGAGTTACGCCACCAATAAGGCAATATTTAGAATTTGAGCGGATAAGTAGAAAAGAGAGTTCAGCACCAGGTTCTTTCATAAAGAATAAAAGACTTAACTAAAAACAAAAAAGTTAATTATTGCATATCGCTTAGTCAGAAAAGCTCGTACTATAGTTAGTAAGCTATGAATAATCAAAGTAACTCGTTTTCAGAATAACATTAACATTGGGTTATTCAAGTACAGTATAAGCATTCAATTGTTGACTCATGATTTGTAATTTGCATATTGTACTGCAGATATATTAATATCAGGGGACTAATCGTAAATATATTTAAAGATTTGATGCTAGAATTAGTAATGAAAGGAAAAAGTTGTAATATATCTTAATTTACGAGATTGTGGCGTTGAAGTGTTTCGAAAGTTTGATGGAAAGGTGGGTGTGGAGTATCTTTACACTAGGTTCCCTTTGCCTACCGTGCTATATGTGGGAAAAAATGTTCAGATCAGTAATCAGTGATTGAAAAATTTTATTTTAACATGATTTTTAACAAAGTAAGATATTTTTATTTTACTTCTTCGTTTCTAAAACAATCTTATTTTTTTTCTAAATATTTTTTAACACGCAAAGATGTATTAAAATAATTGTACTTAATTTTGAGTCAATAATAAGAAACAACACCTACCAACAACAACTACCTTTATATTAAATTAGAATATAAATTATTAATAAACTCAATTTTCACACGACACAATAATAAACTAAACCGCAAACAATAAAAATTACATCACGACCACTCAATAAACGCTTAACATTTATAAAATGCAAATTTTAATGTTACTTTTGTTATAATAAGGATTCCTTGCTCAAACAAACCTCAATATAATATTCCGCATCCACACCATACAGTTAGCCATGGAAGAAATACCATTTCGCGCATCCGGCTCTGCGCTTGCGCATTCTAAAGGTGACTGTCATTGTGACAAGAAAGCACATAACCTCATTAGAAATCTAACACAAATTGAGTCTATCTAATAATTTTATTATACATATTCAAAGGGTAAGCCTGGTAATGGTCGAAATGACCCGTATTCGGCTTTTAATAGTTCAATTAACATTTAAAGTCACGTTTCTGAGAGACAATGGACATCTTCGGGGGCAGCGTTGGCTGGCACATTGGCGGCGCGGGCTGTACATATTAATGTTTGTTTGTTAGCGGTAAAACACGTACGCATTTGTATATTATATTGGAGTGACGTAAGCGTTTAAATATTTGCGTGCTTTCATTCTGTCATAGGCTTGAGATAGTCACTAAAAATAATCTTTGTGATGCTTCAAAATATGCTTATTTCTAAATCTACTTACAAATGATAAGATTTTACTATTTTATTTTTGATACATATTATAGTTATATATTAAAATTTACACTGTAACATACCATCTAAGTTCAAGAAAACGTTATAAACAATCCTAATTAAAAAAAAATTCTAAAAGAAATATAGATAATTATAATAAAAGTACAAAAATAATAATCATTCCGTTATCATTAAATCACCGTTAAAGCACTTTTAGTTCAGTCACCAGTGACAGGTAGACATTGCGACACATCCTGATTCATTAGTAGTTCCCAATTGTATTGTTCTTAGAATATCATGACCGTTGTCCGCCGCTCTGTCCTATTCAAATTGTCCGGTTAATGTCGTCAGAATAATTAATAAGGCGTTATGAGCAGCGCTTTCCAATCTTTACAGTCAGATCTAATACCGATTACGCTATCGACATTGTTTGTGTTATTTGCGTAACTCAGCTAGATAAATGAAGTTTGATTAAATATAAGCATTATCTTTGTTGTCAAAGTTAACTGTTATTTATTTAATCAGTTTATATTAGAATACATTTATTTATTCGATTGTGATGCAATTTTAATGTAACATTCAGACCGAAAACGTTTTGAAAAAGTATTGTGACTTAAACAATAACTATTTTTCTAAAAGAGTCTAAAAATGTCTAATTGATAATATTCAAATAAATATTTAAGGCCATCACACATCGTCCTAGATTTTGCAAAAATCTATAAATCTATAGTATAATCGTTACGTTTCTTAGACAATGGACATCTCCTTTTTTTAGCGTCACGCTTTCTCGTATATAGTAGGGTTGGTGGCAAAGGGAATCTAGTGTTCCGTTTTTCTAAGATGAATAATATACATATATATTATTACTATTTATTATACAGTATCTAGTTACAGTTTAAATATTTGGTTCTACGTACGAAGCATTACGGAACGAAAAAATAACTTAATAACTTATTAGATACCTATGAAACAAAAGATTTCAAAATCTAAACATTACAAAATTTTATAAAATATTTAGTTAAAACCTAATGACAAACGTTACATTACCACAACAATAGGAAAAAATCAAAAATCTTGCACAGTCACACAAATAACGGATCTGAACGGAATCGACATAAATAATTAATTTTAAAAATTCTAATACTTAATATTTGAAGAATTCTATAGGAAATAGCAATGATGACACCTCCGCGTGGGCAGATGATAATTTATAATATACTAAATATGAATCAGAATGCTCGAAAAGACTACTATGCAAATCATATAAATTTATAAACATAATAAAGTAGCATCAAAACCCAGTTTCAATATTAAAATTATGACAAAATTATTTTAATTATGTAAATACAGAAGCTAATATGCCCATTGTACTAGTTTTCCGACTTTTGTATGCAACAAATATACCTAATTTACTAAGAAGTAAAAAATTTCTAATACTTTATTCATTTTATTCATAATTTATGAGAGAGAATTCTTTATATGATTTAACTTTAAAAGTATCATGATGTAGTAGTGCGTGGTTTGAAATATCGAATGCAAATATTTATAGCATATTTAAGAGACACTTATCTTCGGACACATCTATATATCTGTCACGGCGATCATTTGAATTTGTCTGTTGTTTAAAAATACGTAGGTACTGATTCAATTATTTTGGAACTATTACAAGAAGTAACTGAAAATTTGAAAATTAGATAAAAAGATCATTTTCATTTGTAAATGTAAAAAAATAATTAGCACAATATGTAAATGATTGAACAATAAATTACATACAATCCGATGCAAATTTGATTCAAATAATAAAAACTGAGTACTATGGAAGAGCTCGGACAGTGGAGGTAAGTGTTAATGCGCATCTCAAAGGAGTCTTATATTAATTATTTTATTATCTATGTAACTATATTATCTACATACATCAGTGTCAGTGTCACAACTCTTCAGTTCATTAATTTATGGCGCTTCGAACGTGCCAGTTGAGTACTATTCACTTCGCCAATGTCACGTTGTATGGAGAACAAACGTCAGAATTCTTGTCAGTATAAATGACAGTGTCAGAGCCAGTGTGAGTGTCAGGGTCAGTCATGGTATCACTGTAAATTCAGTATCACTGTAAATTCAGTATCGGAGTCAGTGTCAGTGCCCATATACAAAATCTCCCATGATAGAATCACATGAAGATTTCCTTTTTTATCCATTTTTTTTATAAATGCATATTTCCTTTTTATTTATGCTTATTTTATATTAATTAAAATGTTTTCATTTTGATATATTTAAACAAACTTCATGGTCAACGTAGGCATAAAATAGTCTCCAGGGGCTAATGAGAAAATTTTAAAATTGTTACGTATCGTCTAGCTCTTGTGGCAATAATTACTTATACCTATATTTTGTTTCTTGTCGGCTTTTCTTAGCAAAATCGGTTTTTGGGTATTTAGTAGTATTTCAAGTTAAAGTTCATTCAGTGATTCAAACAATATTTGACATTTCCTCTTACGGTAGTTTTTTTAATTATCCAAAGAAAATTACTTTAAAAGGTTGTACTTAATAATAATATTAAAAATACATATTAATTTCATAAGAATAGATTTTTTTTATTTCGTATATTTAATAGAACAAATCCTGAATACTTCATTTAAGTTAAAAAATCGTTTAATGAAACATCGTAACCCAAATTTCTTGAAGGCGACAGCGCGACTTTGTACAAAGTAATGAATGTAGGATTAGATCGAAAGATCCGATCATTGTTGTAATTCATCTTGATTTATGATTGCGTGAGCCGAATGTCACAGTACCTGGTGCCTTTACTATGAATATATTCGACAGACGTTAGAGAACGCGTAAATTTCTTATTATTTCTAATTCATGAGATTTTATAGTTTATATGTATGGTACAGAGTATGTTGTATGTTTTAAAAAAGTACTATTGTGTTGTGTTTGTGTTATTTGTGTTGTTTTATGTGTTTTATCGCATCCTTCCCTATTTTTTTGATTGAATATTTTAGTTTCAGTTTGAGAGAACGAATGACGAAGGAATGAGAAAAATTTTTGAATCAAAAATGAGAGAAAGAAAGGCAGGAGGAAATTTTGGTAGGCCAAACTTATCGATATTCAAAGACACAGTATTGATGATATTCCTAGAAGGTCACCTAAAACTCATGAGGATCCCCCAGAAGGAATGTAAGAAGAGGCTGATATATGGATGAAATCGAGGAGAGGTGTGCAGAGAAGTTAGCGTTTGACGTTTCGATTGCCCTGGCTTGCCTGCTAAGGATAAGAAAGTGGAGCTAAATAAAATATTCAGAAGAGTACTGTAAGCGACATGTCTCACAGTATTTTAGCTGACTAATACTTCTTTTATTTATACTGTGTACGAATATATAAAATAAAAACTGAACCAGGACATAGTTGAGTATTAAAAACTTCAGATACGTGCAAGAAATAAAGAGTGCTCCATAAATGTAGCTTAAATGATAAGTGATAGATGCTATAATAAAACAGGTCACTATCATATGCCAGGATTATCTTAGTCTTTATTTATTTAATTTCTGATTAGCATTTGAACAATTTTATGTGAAAAGCAGTAACGATTCCTTTTTATTGGTAACAAAACGTCTACGGTGGTTAGACCATGCGTTACTTGCATGCTGATGTGGTTTTTAATTGTTGATGATGTCCGGTGGAATAATGAAGTACCTATCATTGATATTCTAGAAATCTCAAGGAGGATAATAAAACAACATATAAAACATTTTACAGCTTTTCTGAGTTTCATATATCTAGGCTTGGGTATGTTAAAATATACTTGTCTTGTTGTTTGTTTACATATTATGCACATTTACTAATTTTTTTTCAACTTAACGTTGAAAAAGAAGCTGACCGACACCTCATTTTGTTTTTCACTGTCAAATGTAACCAAAGAATCACTTATATATTATCTATAAACTTGACGTCGTGGTAAAGCAGTACAGAGTTTGACTGCATGGATGGGTGTGAGATCGAGTCCCACTCGCAGAATGAATTATTTTAATTTCCTTGCTTTAACAAAAAAAAAACGAGACGTTCAGTTCCGTTATCCTGGATACTTGGTTTCCTTTGCCTACTCTGTTTATCACAGAGTCTACCTAAAAATAATTGAAAAACATATAACCGATGTCAAAAATACTTAAAATACTCAATCATTACTTTATGGATACAACAGTATCAATAATCTCAAAAAAAGAAAACAAAACAAGCCATGAATATTACTAAAGTCTTAAAACCTCGGATTAATCGCCAGTCAAGAATTAGACGAGGACGTAACGAGATATAAAAAAAACTCTTTCGTCACAAAGCAGATTCTAAAGTCATTACTTCTCTGATTTCCCTTTCACACTGCTCTTGGATCGGATGGCACTTAATTGATCCGGATTTGTTTATTACAAAATCTTCAAAACAACTTAAATTCTTGTATGGAATACATTGCTCGGCTACTGCTTTAAAAATTATCGAAGTTTCTAATAAAATAGTAATGGATATCAAAATGAACGAAGTTTGTATTAAAAATGGGTGTTGATACGATATCAAAATGTTTATTGGTATGGATATCTCGTTTACTTTAATTTATTTTCCTCGGGGAGGTGTCTAATGACCTGCTGCGTGTGGCCTGACATTCTTATCGAGCAGAGGCGCTTTGATAATATTTTTTGAATATTAATGTCAATATTATATCGACAATGAATATTTATGCATATGAGTGGAGAGACGGTTATATACCTGATGTTTTTAAGGATGTTAGAATATGTGGTAACGTATTATAGAATATAGAAAAGTTTTACTTTGGATGTTATATTAAATTTGTTGCATAATATATTAAAAGTCCGACTTTAATATGAGGTCAGTCGTGGCGCAGGGGTACAAACGTGTAACTGTAAACGCGACAGGTTGTGGGTTCGATTCAAACCCGAGGAAATTAAATATTTAACATTTTTATTTCTTCGCTCTGGTGTAGACGCAAAGCGCGGTCTTGAGTATCGCTACTCAACGCGCAATGCCTCCGGAATTCGGCAAAACATAGAATTAGAATTTTAAAATATACATACGAGTTCATATATATCATATAAAATTTATATATTTATGTTTCTTGTAAAAATATTTCAATAAACTATCTACCACAGTATTAATTAAGGCATTCAAAATCACAAATGTTCAAAAATTCCAACACACCAATTTTATCTGATAAAAATAATATTTAAAAACAAATACCTTTTAGAAATTGCTACAGCGATTGCCTTAAAGGCACAGGCGGACACTTCAATTTTATTTATTTATATAGATATCGACATAAAGATCGGTACGATAAGCCCCGTATTAAAATAACCCGTTAAGCTTTAATTCGTTTGATAGGCATCTCGACCGTCAATATAATGAGTCACTTAACAAAGTTACATAAATTATTAATTACTTTTATAAGAATGTATATATATATATATATATATATAAACATATATGTATATATTTACACGCTTGTGTATATTCTCGCTATGTATATATTCAGGAAATCATAGGGCCGTAAATCGGTTTGAATTTCAACTCGATATCTCCAGGCGTTCCTGAGATAAAGGTTCTTAACAGATAGACAAACAGACAGACAACAAAGTGATCTTATAAGGGTTCCTTTTTCCATTAAAAGGTACGGAACCCTAATGAACCCCCATGTATGAAATTTGTTATAAAAGACATTAGAATTGCCGTAACAA
>DVQK01000350.1:0-12041 GCA_018231685.1 Heliconius clysonymus
CTGCTAATACTGATGCAAACCAAAAGGTCAGATTTTATAACACATAAATTACATGATAGTGACGACTATGTCTTTTTTTTTTTAAAACATCAAGACAATGGTAAAAGGATAAATCTTTTACCATTGTCTTCTCATTCTAAAGAAAAATTTATTTGTTTACCATTAGCTGATCATAAAATAAATATATATGATAAACGTATATACATGTGCACATAACAGATCGAGGAGTACGAGCGTTCGCTGGGCGAGTGCCGGCTGCTGATCTCGCAGCACGAGGCGCGCTGCGCGTCGCTGGCCGAGTCCATGCGCGAGGCCGAGAACAAGAAGCGCCAGCTCGAGGAGGCGGCCGACGCCCTGCGCGAGGAGTGCGCGCGCCTGCAGGTCACATATCACATACTACTCCTCACTCACCTTCCTCATTGCGTATTGAGTGACGTATCTTAATAAAGCGCTTTTTCTTGTTACCAAAGTGAAGAATCCACAATCGTAGCGTCTACAGTCAGTCGCTGAATCTCCGCGCCGTAGCGGTTTTAATGACATAATTTGTTTTTAATATTTTACTTATAGAAAATTTATTTACTTATTCCGTAGCTACTTAAAACATGCTAGTAAACTTTTCATTTAAGTTTTATAAGGAAATACTACAGATATGCGTGATGAAAAGAAATAAGATGTTCACATTTAATTAACGCTTCAGAAAATTATTATAAATGTTAAATTGGCGCCGTATTGACTACATAAGCGTAGCATGCGATTACTACATCTTGAATTCCATTTCATACATAAATCACGTACAGCTCAACAAACACCAACTATAATTACTGTTTTTTTTTTCAAATAGCAGATATGTCAATATATAAGATTTAAGGGAGAACAGAATAAAGATTTATCTTGGTATTAAAAAAATAAAATTATAAATATACATATATTTAAATACATTTATATTTATAATTTTATTTAAACATTTCAAGAGCAACATTTTGTTTATTGAAGATTTGATTTATATTATTTTATCGATTTTTTACATTTTGAAAGTACAAAATGTATAAATTAGATAGTTTGGGCTACGTCCCTATGGAGATGCTAACACTGTGTTGTGTGTGTGCAGGCAGCGGAGCGCGTGCAGCTGGCGGCGGCGGAGCAGCGCGCGGACACTCAGGTGCGCGCGGCGCTGGAGGCGCAGCTGGAGCAGCTGCGCGCCTCGCACGCCTCGCAGCTGGCCGCGCTGCGCGACGAGCTGGCCGCGCTGCAGCGCCACCACCAGGACCTCAAGGAGTTAGTACTCTTACTAACCTTACACCACCTACGAGGACATACGCTCCTTCATTCTTACTTTTGACGCATTTTTTATTACATTTTCCACGTAATAAAAAACATAAGGCATAACCGAGGTCAAAGGATTCTTCTTGTTGAATAAGAATTATAAAATTTGACAATAAGTAAGAATTTGCAAATGATAGAACAAAAACAAAAAAAATATATATATGTATAGGACAGACAAATTTATATTTGTACTTTATACCATAGAAATTGAATTAGTTATTCCCGTTTTACCTGCAATCATGAGTGTGTGAACAGAGAATCTGAATCATACTTGACAAAGTTTTTTTAATTTAACCATGTGTAATGTTTTCCACAGTACCTACCAGGAGTTGACGCTGGCGCGCCAGCAGCTGCAGGACGACTACGAGAAGCTGAAGCGCGAGGAGGCCGACAAGTCCGCCAAGCTCAAGGAACTAATGTTAGTGTCGCGCTCCCCGCGCCGTAACCTCGATAAAGCTGAGAAAGAAGTTGCCAATCAGCAGATGCTGCTCAAAGATGACGATTTTAGAGATTATATTATATCTCCGAAAAAACAGAAGCTAGGATTCTCGTACGGCGCCAGCCTTCAAGTCGAAAAGGCTTCGGGCGAGGAAAAGTCGCTCTCGGCAATCCCTAAATCCCCTCCGCGCCACTCCTGCAACATCCACCCCCTCCAGCTGCATTTGCTCATCTCGGTCACCATGATCCTGCTCACTCACCGCTATCCCCAAATTGTCGTTTTGGTTTAAGCTTGTCGGCTCGCTTCTGTTATCACAGACATCATGGCTCTCCGCACAACTCGTACTATTTATTTACCGGTGCCTTTACGTTTGTAATGTTCTTTGTTACAAATATTTTCTGGTGTACGAGAGAGCCATGATATTTTGTTCCAATCCATTAACGCATATTTCCATGCTTTCTGTCTCCTATAATCTTATGTGGCAATAATAAAACATAGTTATAGTAAAATTTTATACGAGACAGAAGTATGCGAAATTACATCCCAGTGAACCGTTAATTGTTTGGCGGATTTATTATTTGTATTTAAAAAGTATTTATTGCTTCGCTTCGAAGTTCGTGTCTAGTCTATTTAATTTACAAAAAGATATTTATTTCTAAAAGGCTTCACTTACTTAGTACTTTATCTATTGCATGTTAATTACTATAATTAACAAAAGTGAGTAAAAAGCATGAAGATTAATTAACAATATATAGATAGAACCGTGAACGTTATTATAATTCGATATTTGTATATCGCAAGTATTTTAGAGATGTTTTCCCGGTTTTTTTTTGTAAAATATGGTGTTGTTGCCTAACGTTGTGGTTGTTACAAATCGGTACCTGTTGCTAGTGAAGTGATAACTATCCAGTTACTTAGTCGATAATATAATTTATCTATAAGCTATATAATATCACTGCCTTGTAAACTGCTACAGACGGTTTATTTGAAAATTTTAAACGCTGTTATATTTTTATAAGAGGCTGTTACTTTGTTTTAACAAATTAGCACAAAAATTTTAACTTGGCGTGTACTTTATAGCGAATTATTATGTTTCATGAAATGTTCACGGCTGAAATTTACGAACCTAGTCTAATGTATATAACTTTGTATATAGATTGAACGTTTGTATAGAGAATCAATGCGTAAATATTTTTCTTAAAATATTTTTGTATATCATGTGACGACCATAAGTGAATCAGTCTTCTAGCGAAAGCGTTTTAAACGAGCGCACGTTAAAATATCTATTTACAAATATCATTCATATATTTTAAATATTAGAGGTTTTGATCTGACAGTAGGTTATAGGGTAATAGATTGTTATAGGTATCTTAAGGGAAAATTTTAAAGCATTTAAAAGGAAATTTCCTGCGACTACGACATTCCGACGTTTGCATTTATATTAAAATAAAAAAAGAACCATAGCAAAAAACACTATTAATTTGTAGATATTGGAATATATGCTTAATGTCTTTTGTGACGAAAAATAATAAACAGAATCTTAATTGAAATTTAAAAAATGACGGAAACTTATAAGCATACACTCCACAACAAGTGACAAACAGTATTATTTTCATAGTCAGCATGACCGCCTCGCTCGTCCAGTCCTCTCATACATCCACGCCTCTTACTTAATATTTAATTGCATTTATTGTTACCCTAGTACCCACATCACCTCCTTAGTCAATGAGAGCACTCGAAATGCCGAAGAGTGATATCACCTCGACCGATCGGTTGTGAACTTGTGCAAATAGATATCAATCCACTCATATACCATTTTAATGTTATTCTGACAATGTTCAAATAGTTTATTTGCACTTGGATCAGAACGCCGTGTCGTGGAGTGTCAACAAGCCCTCGGTTGGATCTAGAAAACGTTTTGATATTTGACCATTTGCGTTTTTGTCATTTCTAGATCAAACCTGCAAAACACGAGGAGACGAAATGGTTAACTATTTTGTGATACAATAATAATATTTAAGTATATTTAATTAGTCAATGTAAGTACGAGTAATTGTAGTTGTCTTGTAATGGCTCGCTTTTTATTTATTTTTTAAGTTGTCATTTTATTCCGCACGTATCCCATTCATATTCATTCTGCCGGGAGTTGGCATTTTCAATGTGGCATTTGAGCGTCGCGCTGCGTAATATGGATGGGTGCGTGCTGGGAGATAAAAGCTCGATCGCATTTTCAGGTAAATTTTAACACATTCCCTCATAATCGGATATATTAAATACTACATTTCAAACTTCGCAGATGAATTTCCATTATTAAAAGTTAAATTTAATTTTTGCTTAATTTATTTTTGACGAAGCCGCTCCCATTATTTGAGGTTATTTTGTTATTTTAAAAATCTAATTTACAAAGTAAAATATTTATACAGCCAAAGTGTGGAAAGACGCGAGCAAGCCCGCTCCGATCTCAAGGGCCTGGAAGACACTGTGGCTAAGGAGTTGCAGACTCTACACAACTTGCGAAAACTATTCGTACAAGATTTACAGGTAATTTTTGATGATGTGATTCTATCCATTCTTTATTGTTACTCTCATATGAAATAAGACGAATCATATATAACTAATTATTATAAATACGTTTATAGGCTAGAATAAAGAAATCTACGAACTCTGAAGAAGGAGCAGAAGAGGAGGGAGGATCTCTCGCACAGAAGCAGAAGATCTCCTTCCTGGAGAACAACTTGGAGCAGCTGACGAAGGTTCACAAGCAGCTGGTGCGAGACAATGCCGACTTGCGCTGCGAACTGCCCAAGCTCGAGAAGCGCCTGCGCGCCACTATGGAGCGTGTTAAAGCGCTTGAAACTGCACTCAAGGTCTAATATTTTATTACGTTTTTACTCATCATTCCCGACGTAGCAGATGGTGCTCTCGACCTATTGTCAAGACACTGTTCCCCGCTTTTGCTCTGAATTAAAGATATAAATAACATTTCGTGTGGAAATTGCCGCGCTTTGTCTTGTCACAAGGGGGTAATTAATCGAACCTACCGCCACGTCATTTATTATTATTTACCACATGTAATTGATGTAAAATTAATTTGTTTTAATATATATATTTTTTTCTCATTATAGGAAGCTAAAGAAGGTGCAATGCGTGACCGTAAGAGATACCAATTCGAAGTCGACAGAATCAAGGAAGCAGTGCGCGCTAAGAATCTTGCCCGAAGAGGAGTGCAGGCACAAATCGGTAAGAGCGCATCACATTGTTTTTTTTTACATTTGGTTGGACGGCGTCTATTTTCGTAGTTGTAAGTTGAATACAGGGGGATGTTCAAGTGTAATTTATTTGCGCGAAAGTTGCTAACCATTTTTGTTTCTGTTTTATAGAGTATATGACTGTGTACAATACATTTGTAAGTTTGTACATGCAATTTTTTTTTAACAAAATAAGAATGACAGTACACACATTAGATTGAATAAAAATGATCACTTGGGTGTTGGGAAATGCTTAGAGGGGAATGGGGGGGAGTTGTCAAGATAAGGTTAGGGAGAGGAGGATCACATAGATCACATAGTATATGAGTAACATGTGTTTGCAGCCAAGCCAATCCGCGCTGGTGGCGGGCACCTGGTGGGCGGCGGCGCCGTGGGCGTGGTGCGGCCCGCCAACGCGCCCGCGCAGGACATCAAGCGGAAGTCCATCATTGTCGGCGCGCGCGGTAACTATTTGGATTATTTATGTTTATATTATGTTATTTATTTGTTTAAATTCACGCTTTATGCCATAAGATAATGTAAGATACTTCGTTTCCCGCAATTTCCGAGACATTGCGTGTAACTGAACGCGGGTTAATATCTGATTCATCGTTCTCATTTTCAATCGAATGAGGATCGAATTCATAACTATGGCGTTTGTAGTCTAACATTTCCACTGCGCTACGATAGCCCCTCAACCTTAATATTACTAATTTAGACTATTTTTGTCATGCTTAAATTGTTATTCCACACTTACAAAAGAAAAATCGTTTTTTAGACGTTTGGACGGTTTCCAAGATGTTATGTTATGTTCGCCGGTTAAAAATCCCGCTACGTTAAAATTTTAATACGTTTTCTAAAAAAGTATTTTTTGACAATTTATGTTGATACAATAGATTAGTTTCAATTTTATTTATTATAGACTGTTACAGTACACAGAAGTTTAATAATTATTGTTAATTACTTATTATATTTGTTTAAGGTATGGTTTCATTAAGATACCTAATTTGTCATTTATATGAATTAAAAGGGCAACGTAGCGCAGAAGCGTGATAACTGATTTCAGTTAATTTTTAATGTTAGTCACTGTGAATATCCACATGAGAACTTCCAATATAACTGGCCTTTTGTATTTTTTCAGATGAAAGTTGAAGAGACAGCTGTTGCATAATAGAGAATCTAAATGAAACTTTATAGATGTATCTAGAATAAGGCGGCAAAAATCATTCTTGGAAAATATATCCATAATATAATAATTCTACTTATATGTTTATGAAAAGCCTAATATAAGCTACAACAAAATGATAAAAAAATTAAGTAGTTCTCTTAGGCTTAACGTTTCGAGCTGTCTAATCTTAAAGTCAATAAGTGCACATGTATTTAAAAACGTTATAGCTTCTAGCGATCTTTGTCGTTCTGTCTGTGTCTATACTGGTTCGCTTCAATGTAACTGTGTAAGTTTGTCATGTTACGTATAGGCACAGGCTCTTCAACCTTTTACTGTTTAGCCATTAGATGTCCACAGAGTATTAAATTCATTCAATTTCGAAATTCTACCCTTAAAGTCGCTCCCTACACTAGATCAGATGTATAAAAAATATTTTTTATTAAAATGACAAGTATTAACTTTAGTTTCGAATTTAATGAATACCATCGTATTTTGCTAACTCGATGTCTCGATATGTCCGCACGGAAGAAACGGCTACCAGTGACAAGAGAATATATAAAATGATCAGTACAAAATCACCGAGCCAGTTACCAGAACATATTGCAAAAGAAGCGGGGTGCTGTCGTTTCTTCCGCGGGACACCACTCTAGATGCAACACGTCTGTATGTATTAGAATATGCCGTGAGTCGCTCCAACTTGCATATGCGGCAGCATATAGCACAAATGATAATACTATGAAAATATCACGTTGATCCTCACGGTCGTCGCGTCTCAAGTCGCAAGTGTGATGGCGAATGCATAACGGAGTGCGTCTTCAGTGTGTAGTTTATAGTGTAAGCTTGTTTTAACATATATTTTTATATATTGTGATAAGTCGTTGTGCCGCCATGCAGCACGACGGGCATTGGTCTCCGAGCGTGTGTCCTGGGCGACTTGCTGCAACGAGCAAGTTCCAAGCCTCTAGGTACCGTCTGCGCCAGATGGATTCGCGAAATTTTAGTGGGTGGTTTTTATATTCTAGAGCGGAATATGAAAATCTCTATCAACTAATACAAACATTGCCTGGTTACAGCAACTAACAATAAACCAATGCTTAATCTTGTTTTCCAATACAATATTCGTAATATTTGATGGTTCTTTCACTATAATACAGTATAACGGCGTGGGGCTTCATCTCCCGCCGCGTTCTCTTTGGTCCATCGCAACTGCGTCGTGTTCACGTTGATTTTGAGCTGTGATGTTTTAGTGGAATTCGATCGCGCTTGCACGCTGGTGTAATCGTATCGTAGTCACTTATTTATGTATCGAGTCGAAGGCTCGTTTCCGATTAGCACACGCGCTAACTGAAGCTTTTTAACTGTTATTGACAGACCCCTAGGCTTATCATTTTTCATTTCGGTAGTATTTGACTTAGATGCGCCTTCGATTTGGTTAAAGTTCTCTATTTGCTTATAAGATGCATTAGCTTCATAGTAGATCTGCAACTTATGTAAGTACTTATGAAATAATCATTTTAGAGTCAATCCAGTGCGGGCCCGTGGAGCCGCGCCGCGCCGCCCGCGCTGTCCCCGCGAGGAGTTATGGAACTAGAGTCGACACATGTTTCAGAAAACCAAAGATAAATCACAACTTATAGATTTATTATTCGAGATTATTTTATTACCAACTGGAATTAAATATAAGCCCCGATCGATTCAACGGTTCCAAAGCTCCTTCGAGTGTTGCAATACATTTATATCGTTTAGGTGTAAAATTATAGTAAATTATTTCATATTTAAGTTAGATACATGATTTTATTATTTTTATTTATTTATACTACATAAACTTGTTGCGTTTTTTTTTTCACTTTTGAAGTGTAATACGCTTTTTCTTACCTCTATTTACAACATTTTATAATCATGATCAAATGCATATTTTTTCATCATTAGAAATTGGGAGACGCCTGCAAAGATGCATTCCGCGTGGAGGGCAGTTCGTATCTTTTGTTGTGTATGTAGGCTGTATGTATATGAGGCTATCCTCGGTTTCACTCACGCCTGTTGCATAGATAGCTCAAAGTGACGCCGGGCGCGCGCAAGCAAACCCAACCGACAGGCTTGCCTTTGCACCAAGTGATTTAGTTTGTATTGACATCTTTTGTACGATGTATTTAATATATGGAAAATTCTCAAAACGAGTGTTTTCTTGATTTTTATTTATTATAAAAATAAAATTATGAATTTAATTTGCTACAGTGTCTTTTATTTATCTACTTATTGGTTTTTATTATAACTTTTCTCTGTTTACACTGGTCAGAGAATGCAACATACTAAACCAACTAAACAATTCATGTTTGTTTATTAAAAATGGGGCCGGATACGAATAAAAGTTCATAAATTAAGAAATGAAAATCCTGATATTTCATATTTTTTTGTATTATTCAATAACGCTTACAGGTTACATATTGGTTACAGTACATGTACATATTTGAAATAATTGTACATGATTTTTCTGATCTATTATATCTCACATCCAGATCTAAATAAATGAATTAGAATTTCATAAAGCTACAATCGTGATATGATAATGCAATTTTTTCCATAATACATATAGGTAATACAAGTATTTCTCCTCAAGTACTAGAGTAACTAGTTTTCGTAACTACTTACTAAAGTGGATTACTCCCATTCTTCTATTACAACTCGCTTACGATCTAATACAATAAATAACGCTAGTATTAATAATCTTTGCACTTTTTTTACAAAATGAAGTAAACATTAAAACTGAACAGTGAACACCTCGCGGTGTAAATTATTATTTATGTATCGGTTAGTACACTCTTTACAATTATTTACGAGAGCATGTCAAATTTACTATTTCAATGTTATTGTTAAAACAATCAAATGAGGGAGTTAAAATCTATCACGCAACAGAATGATTAATTTGAAGTGAAATCAGTAATTAATAGTTATATATAAATCAATTTTACGACTAATGATATCACAGATTCTATAAAATACGTAAATTACAAAACATATTACGAATATTTATTAAAAGAACAGCCACATTTAAAAGTAATACGGCATAACATTTTGCAATTCAACGAGTTTTTTTTATAATATATAAAAATCTCATTTATTTGGAAATTCTTTGAAAATATTATCTTTCATTATATTTATGTACAAGCAATCAAAAGTAAATAATGGGTTTGTATTATATTTACAATATCGGATACAAAAATAATATATTATTATAATACAATTTTTAACCAATTAAAAGGCCAGTCGTGGCGCAGGGGCACACAGTGTTACTGTAAAACCGACTGGTTGTGGGTTTGATCCCCACTCGAAGGAATGAAACCACCCACCCTCACACGAGGAAGTGAAATATTTATTTATATTTATATTTTCATTTCTTCGCTCTGTGTCGAGGCAAAGCGTCGCGTTGAGTTTCGCCACTCAACACGCAATGCCTCCAGAACTCTGCGGAAAGTGGGAAACGGAGTGTCTAACACTAGGTTCCCCCTGCCTACCCTGCTGTGTGCATGAAGCTGATTTTTAACCAATTAAAAATGTTTAGTTGAAAACTAAATTTCAAAATTTTATCATTTAATGAAAAAAATATAATTTCTATATATACTACTTCTATAAGTATAATTTATGTATAGATATATCTATTTACATTTAGACCAATGTAGCTTTGTGTGTCCTTTGAAGAAGTTAATCATGCTTAACAAGCATGTATAACAAATCGGTAATTTAATCGGCAATGTACTTATTATTTCATGTACATTATAAATTAAAAATAAAATATAGCTGCATAATGATGATTACTTTGACGCCATTTACCTAATCATTTCCATCAAGGTATCTCTACAAATTCGTAGCAATAAATACTTAGTACTTAAAAATATAAATATTTTACACTAACGAGCGTATTTAATAAATAAACATGAAGGATTACATTAAAAATAATTCATAGTCTATAACTATTAGAATAATAGTTATAGTTATAATCTTTATAATCATAATACATTTCAATATTACTTTTACCTAAAGTTACATACAAAACAGGTGACGTTTCAAAATATCAAAAACCATATTTTCTTACAAACATCAAAGAAAACTAAATATGTGTTATAGGTATAACTTACTGTGTCATTTTAATCGGTGCTTACCCATTAAAATGACACAGTAGAGAGATCCTAGAGTGCCAAGATATTCCGAGCTGAGTGTTGGAAAGAAACGTCGCAATGTATATTATTAGAGTGGGAATATAAAAGTAATTCTATCCCCTAAGCGTGAATTGAACCCACATCACACAATCGTATTGACGAATATTACTATCAAAATATATAAACATTTGTAATTGTTTATTTTGGTATTAATATCAAAGTGGGTCAAACGTAGTAGATTCGTTGGACTGTTGACGTGTTAATGTTGAATTAAAGCCATTTCCAGTTCCAGTGGAAGAAGTTCTGGAAAGAAAAAAAAATACTAAGATTCTTTTTTTTTGCTTAATAGCAGGGTAGGCAGAGACCGCTTAGTGTTAAGACACCCCGTTCTCCAGTTACCACCCAATATTCGATACATTTCTTGTTGAGTGGCGAAACTCAACACCGGACTTTGCTTTGTTACCACAACAAGAAAATAAAAAAAAATACTATTACATCTTAATTTATTAAATCTTCAAATGATAACTATTTCTGAAAATGGACCACTCCATAGAACTATTCGATTTAGTTTTAATAGAACTATTCGAATTCGAATAATAACGAATTCCTCTTTTTTTCAATTTTATTTTTTTTGTCCTGAAAGTAGAGGCATAGAGATAAAACTTAAGAGTATTCCTAGCCCAGCCTATTCATCACTCTCTTCCCGAATGTTTCGTATTGAATAGGTCAGAGATAAGGAGAACCATCCAGGAGGAGAGCTGAAAAACAGTCCAGCTACAAGCAGGTTAGCAGGTTGACACTATGCCGAAGTCATATTTTACCCAAAGAAAGGCAGCAAGGTGACGAGGTGCGCGCGGCTAGTGCAGTCGCGCAGCTCGGGCAGCGCCAGCAGCACGTGCCGCAGATACGCTTGCAGCGCCACGCGCCTCGCCTCCACCACGCGCGCGTCCTGCCATTATATATTCATATTTTTATAATTTTTGTTATTTCTTTTTTAGACAACATGTGAGCTATGAACCTGATCATGCTATATAGAATTTTCGCACATTTATACAAAAGTCAAATAAGAAGAGTTATGATAAAAATAAATGTGAAACACTAGCAACCTATCAAAAATTTGTTCAAAATATTTTTTTATTATTTAAGTATGTAATAATTATATTTAGCACTTACTCGTTTTCTTAAAGTCTTCTTTGGTGGAAATTTATAATTAGCTATGTCAGGATGGCATTTCTTTAGTTGGGAATGTAGCTCATAAAACTTTGCATATCTGTGGTACACATTCCATTCTTCTTGTCCAATTTTAAGAAATATCTGTAAATCAAAATAGTTTACGTTTTAAGGGAAGGAAGCATATCTCACATACTTAGAGACATTGTATTTTGAGCATTGGAACAAATTACATTGTCTTAACAAACCAGGCAAAACAGAACAATTTTGAATATTTAACATTAATGCGGACCAGACACTCCACTACCACATTGACATAAAATATTTATTTGTTTTCATTATATACCCGAATTTAAGAAACTATTTTGAAAGGCGGAACTTAACGCCACACTAACTATGAGAGTACAGATGTTGTCCCAGAATGGCATCAACTGTTCTAAAAATTACATTAAATCCAATCAGCTTCACACTGTATCGTGCACAGAGCAGGGTAGGCAGAGGGAACCTAGTGTTAAGACACTCCGTTCCCCACTTTCCGC
>DVQK01000351.1:0-12006 GCA_018231685.1 Heliconius clysonymus
TCGGGCGCGCGCAGCTCCGTCACGACACCCTCGGTGCCCTCGGCGGAGCCGCCTCCGCCTCCGCCTCCACCTCCGCCGCCGCCTCCGCGACGGAGTTTCAAACCCCACGCGCGCTTTGACAACCCCTACACATACACATGTTAATACATACTTAACGCAATGATTCACTACATACACATTCCTCCAGATCATCCAAAAAGCACATCATGCAAGCTCACCCGTCTCGGTCTGCATAGGTCATCTGGCGAATGTCTGTTATATACTTATTTCTATTTACAAGTGAAAAATAAACATTTAAATAGTCAACGTAGTATCACAAAACACAATCACAGTCTTGAGTGAGTCAAACGCCCCGTTATCAATACATGTTAAAAATAATGTTATTCTCGTCTAAGTCATACCTATAACAAAGAAAGAAATACAAGCGTTAAACAAGGAAACATGCAAATAAATAAGAGCATTTATTATAATATTTTGTTATTTAACTACGTTACCCATAGCATTGTTATGATAGCATAGATAAAAATAATAAATAATAACTTATTATTATAATGTAAAAATAGCCAATTAGATAAAATGCCATTAAAAATACATATACTTATAAACATAACAAATGTAGCTTAAAAGAATCAGAACAGTTCCAGTAGAAGAATATTTTTAAGCAAAATGTTTATATTACTAAAAATTCAGCACTCATCCGCACAATCACATTGCAAATAAATTATTAAATTTGTTCACAAACTATAAAAAAATATAAGGCATACATTTAAGTTGAAATTTTGATATATCCTCATTGCAAGTTTACGTTCCTTTACATGGTAACGATAGCGTTGAAGTAACTACTTATTTTTATTAAATTTTTTTAGCTTCGCACTGTATCCCGCATTTAATAGGGTAGGCAGAGGGAACGTGCGAAGCAAGTGTTAAGACACTTCTGTTCCCCGAATTCTAGAGGTGCGTGGTGGCGAGAAAATTAAAATATTAAATATTTCATTCTTCCGAGTGGCGATCGAACCCGCAACCATCGCGTTCATAGGGGCGAAATAAATATAACCTGTTCATTATATGATGAATATAGCCCTACTTAATGTGGTCACTATATAACCAGATCGTGGTCATGCTGAGTAAGTGATATCATAATGATGCTTCTCATGTGACGAATAAAGCTGCAGTTAAAATGGTCTTTATATGATCAAAGTGAGTAACTCACGTTGTGATGGTGTGGCGAGGTGGGCGTGGTGGGCGTGGGCGGCAAGTTGATGGTGTTGGCCTTGCAGTGGGCGCGCTGCGTGCGGCCGCGCAGTTCGGGCGCCAGCCGCGCGCCTGCGGACGGCGGCACGCTCTCCGTCTTGCGGACCCCGCCCCACCCCTCACCCGAGCTACACGGCCGGGAATACCAACTTTCAATACAAACAAAAACAAAACACCTACACCACCAACGTAACATATGCGAGAACCTACACTCTGCTTAATAATTTAATAATTATTAAATTAATTAAATTGATAATAGATTTCGATTTTTTTTTGTATAAATTTTAATTTATGTAGAGAATAATAAATATTCATAATTAAATGTTGTTTTTTTATATTTTCTTCAGTTATATTACGTGCATTTCAATGCATACATTAAATATTTATTTTAAGTAGTTTAGCTTTGCATTAGCATCATGTTAGTTGGCTCTAAGCTGGCCTCAACAAACTAAAATAATAAAATAAAATAATAAGCATGCGGGGCTAAAAGCATTAAACCACAAGCACTTTTATTCACATTTATTGGTTACTTGTGTAACATATAGTCACATAGTACAATAATGATAAAATGTTAGTCTATTTACATGTTCATAGCTAAGTAAGTAATATATACAAGGAGGTTTTATAAAATGATTAAGCATAGATTGAAGTTGTTTAGAAAATACAAATGTTTATAGATAAAGATTTGCAAAGATTATATATTAACTAACATATAGAAAACATTTTCGAGTGTTAATATACTTAGGAATTGTACCTATGCGCTATAAGACTAATTGAGGACCTTAAGTATGTCGAGAACCTACATGAAGTGTATGAATACAGTTCATTGTACAATGCAGTGAATTTTATATATAATATAAATAAATGCAATAATAACTAAAATGTTACAATGAACAAACCTGCGACTTAACAGTATTACAATTATTTAGAAAACTTTAAATGTCATTTTTATTGAATAGTATACATAACTGCATAAAGCTAAATATTGACGGGATCATTGTAAAGAATTTAATCTTAACCTTAATTTTGCACCAATTTATACAATATTCTTCGCCAGGTGGAAGACATCACGACTTAGATTACGACTGCTCCGAAAATATTCGAACATTACAAATAAGTAAGTGATTTGATTATATGTATAATCATTATCTTCCCTTCTACTTTCGACAAAAATACCTCTCGCAAATAAGAATCAAAATTTAGTTATTATAAAGCAAATCATAATACAACTAATACTGGTACAGATTTAAACACTTCTTACAATATTACACATCGAAAGCACAATGTACTTTGTCTAACATTCAGCTATCCGAATACACCAATGCTTATACGAGTATGTGTTTTCCTTTCGAGACAGTAGGACGTGAAGATTCGACGTATTATTTTGTTGGACGTATTATTTATCCAGTCTTGCATTCGTGTACTCAGTCGCTAACATCCTATTATATAAAACTTATCGTCTTAAATTCTATAAATGACGCAACCAAAAATATTGTGAACGAAATAAATTGGCCCCATTCCTTTAAAAAATAACATTCAGCTTTAATTCGTATCTAAGTAAGCCGGTTCATGATTATTGTGAATTGTTATAGGTGAATAAGTTAAACTAATCTTTTATAATCAATTATAATAAAAAAAAAACTAGTTACATAAAATTATTAATATTTTCAGGTCTGAGCAGAATAAAATTCGAAATATAATTGCAATGAAAGTTTGTGTTGTATGAATAACCAGAAACATTTGCTCATTATAGCAAAGACAAAGGGGTAAACTATAATGCAATTCGTAAATAAAATTTAATAACTTAAATGAGTGAATATGCATAAACGATATATTTAATGAACTTTACTATTTATCTGACCCACATCCCGGGTGATCGACTAAAGCAAGCTTACCGCAACTTTTATAAAACTCATGCATATATTAATTGTCACCCAGGTTATATCCCCAGTCTTCTTTATTTTCATCTTAACACTAAAAAAATTGAGTATCATCCATTATTTTTATAGTTTTGACTAAAACTAGGAAAGTTGAAATTAATTTTAAAATTATATAATACTAAATTAACACAAACAATAGGAATAAAAAAGTTCGGTTGATAATGGATTGTTTTGTTTTAAGCACCCGTTTATGACGAGTCTTTGCTTTATAAATTAATAAATTTAGTTGATATGTCTGTGCTGCTGTTATATAAAGTACCTAACGGTGCTTCTAATATTAACTAGAATTTATTTATGCATATTAATATATTCAAATGTAGATATTCAATACGCTGTCTGTTATATATAATATATTGTATTGGAAGTGAATAAGCCAAAGGGTTACATATTAACTATTAAGTTGTTGTATTGTGTATAACGTTTTAAGTACATACTTTGATACTGAAGTATAATAATTAAGATAACTATATTTAATGACATATGTGTGACTAACCAAATGGTGAGTCACTTCCAATATACAATAAAAAGCGAGAATATTATTAATATAATTGTTAATTACGAATCAATTCCAAAGAGTCTTAAGGCCTAAGGGTTAAGCTACGACGTAATGGTGTAAACTACGCTATTCAGCTATGCTCCGATGTTACGAGTAACGAGATGGCAGTCATATTTATTGCGATACTTTTACAATTATTCGTTTTGGGGGTTACATATTAAATACTTAATATAATTATAATAAACTTTCGTCGAGATGTACGTTTTCTGGTAAAACTCCTTATTGTTTGCTACAAAAAATATTAAATATTAATTATTAATTATATATCATGGCAACACAAATATTAATTCATAGAGTACATTTCACGATAAATATTTTTCTAGCTTTGATTAAAAAAATTTCAAGAACCAGTAATTATGACTAAACAAATGCACCAAATTAGTGTATAATAGTTAATTAAATATATTATAAATATCAAGATTAAATAATTGAATATTGATATAATAATATAAAATATTTCATTGAATATATTAAAGATATAGCATAATTATAATTTAGCTAGCATTTTATTAATATAAATATTACTAGGAAAGCTCGTTGCTACAGTTATAAACCCACATTGTTAATACACACATAAGGTTCGGCCAGGAGAGATTTTGCGTGCGAGTTGACACGCGTCCTTGAGGTACTAGAAGTTCTCATACATATTGACAACGGTTCTCAGTTCGCACGTAATTAGCGTCATACACGCCAGACCAGAGCTTGTCCAAGTCGTGACTGAGGCCATCCATAAAATACATTGTTACAGTTAATACTTTAAATGATATATAAAAAAATGAAACTTTATTAAATTAAAAATACAAAAAGAAACTTTAACAAATTTAAAAATTAAAATATCAAGGCTAAGAACTGGGGTTCAAAATTGGCCCGAATCAGTGTCTGAGTTTCGACCTATCACTATGCTGTAAATGTGACATGCGGGAGCGGAGAATAAGGAATGGCATCACATCCAAAATCATGATCCGCTATTCAGTCGACAGTAAGACCCTTCTGATGGACTCTTCTGATGATAGTTAGGAATTTTAAAACAGACAAAAGTAGAAACTAAAAAATTGAAGCTTAAAAATATAGTAAAATATAGTAGACGAAATTTTAAATACCTAAAAAGAGATAGAGTTTACACAATAAAGTTTCCATAAATACGAAAAAAATCGAATGTCGTTCAATTAACAAAAAAGGTATTTGCGTTTGGGAGGGCGCGTCAACGTTACGACTCCAAGATGGAGAGGATGGAGAGGAGGAGAGATAGGAGACATTTATTGCAAAATAAAAAATCCCGTCTACCTTGGTGTGCTGGGTAATTTATGGATGGCCCGACGAACAGGACGCGTGCATTATACCGGATCAAAAGTTGAGGTGTAACAATGTGTGTTTACAATGTGTGTGGCTCAGGCGTCGGCTGTTTGGTTAGTACGGGCGTGGTATGGCGTAGTGTGATGGGTACTCACTTGGCGGCGTCGCGGTTGAGGAAGGCGCTGGGGTTCTCGAGGCGCTCGCCGAAGATCATCTGTGACTGCAGTATGGTGGACAGTTCGGAAATCCAGTGCCGGCAACGTGGCTCGGGCGCGCGGCACAAGAACGACTGCTTCGGCTTCATCGACCCCACCGCGTGTATGATGAACGAGCTATTGCTACCCTCCACCTCCTCTAAACTCATCTTGTTCACCTGAAACGACCATTACAATACACTAATACATAAATTTATAACCAATAACGTAATTGCTTTCTCATGAATCAAAATGAAAATAGTCATGGCGCAGGGGCACAAAGTGTGATTGTAAAATCGACTTTTTGTGGGTTTGATCCCCACGAGGAAATAAAATATTTATATTTTTATTTCTTCGCTCTGGTGTCGAGGCAAAGGGCGGCGTTGAGTTCCGCCACACAACACGGAATGCCTCCAGAACTCTGCGGGAAGTGGGTAACGGAGTGCCTTTACACTAGGTTCTCTCTGCCTACTCTGGTGTGTGACAAAAAATTTATAAGAATAAAAAAAATTTTAGAGGCTACAGTAAGATACAATTTAAATTTATATAACTATAATAATAACCTGGACATGATGTTTGTAGTTGTATGTGGGGCTAGTGAACTGAGATTTCTTGCCGACGGCCTCCGTAAAGATGACACACTGTTCGAAAAGGAACACATGCAACTCCTTCCCTTTATCATTGCTGGAGGTGGCGTCGGACACCACCAGAGGCTCTTGGAACAGTAGTTTGCCCTGAGCCGCTATGTTACCCTGTGAAGAAATTATTCACAATGTAGAAATTCTATCATACGGTCACTATTCATTTCTATATGCATGGATTCTAAAAAAAACCTTGAAAGGATCTACAAGAATTTTAGATTTATACAATCGCATAGGCAACAGGTTATTTAGAGACAATGCATATCAATTAGTACCATTGGCTGTGGTATAAAGAAGCCACAAAGATTGGACCTTAAAGTTTCTTAATCATTTTTTAAAGTTACACACAGCTGATATAATTATAAGGAAATACAAAAAAATATTTATTTCGCGCATGCATTATTCAATTAAATAATAACAAAATAAATATAAGTGGTGACTAACGAATAACAAGGGTGTCTCACCATGAATCCTTGCAGGCGACCAACGTCCATCATGTCGTTAGCGTTCTTGGGTATGATGGAGGTGCAGTGCACGGCCACGCCGAGGGCCGCGAGCACGTCGGGCGGCGCGTTCGCTGCCTCTGAATACGTCAGTACTTTTTTCACGAGGAGATGGTACTTTTGTATACGCTGTATCGGCTTTATCAGTAAATCTCCAAGCTGCCAAAAATATAAAGAAGAAAATTAGTTTACTTAAACTTTACTGTGTATCCCGTATATAGCAGGGTAGACGAAGGATATTTAGTGTTAAGACTTGCGAGTAGTGATTGCGGGTTGGGCGGCACTTTGTCGTTTTTTTTTAGTTTATGTTTATGCTTATGGCTCCTATTCATTATTATCATTGTTACATTTCGAGTAAATCTAACTTTAAACTTAAAACAATTAATGTACTGCATGCAATATAATATGGCTGTGATCAATCGAGTAATTGTAATTTATATAAACATAGATTTGCTAATACAAAAAGTTTTGTTCGAAAAAGGAAATTAAAATAATTCATTCCACCCGAGTGAGAATCGAACTAACAACATCAATTACTTGTTTTTAAAAATTATGGACGATATTTTAACTTGACATTTTTTTAGCTTTGCGCTATATCCCGCACATAGCAAGCAAGCAATAGCAAGTCACCTGGGAACCTAGTGTTAAGACAATCACTTCTCTCTCCACAATCAATCATTTCTTCTCTCATTTTTCCAAATTCCCGAATTCTGTAGGCATTGGTTGACTCAACGCCGCGTTTGCGTTACCAGAACGAGGAAATAATAATATAGAATTTTTAATTTCCGCGAGCGGGGCTTTGGGGTTTACAGTGGCGCTTGTGCTCCTGCGCCACATCTGTCCTTAAACAATAATTGTAATATATTTTATGTCACCTCAGGGCAGCAAATGGCCTAGTCAACTGATCCCATATTATCATTTTGTCCTTCACATTTCTTTATAAAAAGATATTACGTGTTAGTTGGTGAATCAGTGACCCATTTTCTTCGCCCAGACGATGAATACATCATTAAAAACATTTATATTATAAACATTATGAGTGACATATGGATACACAAAAGAACAGAAGGCTAGTATGTAAAAGCTGTACATATTTATATTTGAGTTATTTATAGTTTACTTTTTAAGACAGTTTTATTAAAATGGATACCATAATAGATCCAGTTTCGGTCAGTATTTTGATATATAGGTCACAAAAAATAAATCACATTTCGTAAGAAATTGAATAATACAAACTCATTTTAACAAATTAAAAAAACGAAAAATAAACAAATTAACAGACCTGTAATTTTTGGCCAAGCTTGTGGCGGAGCTCTTGAAAATAGTGGTCGTGTTCCGAAACAATGTATTCGGAGACAGGTTTATTGCGGCAATAAACTTCGTACAGGAACATTTTCTTCTCCAGGAAACGGCGGAACAGTGGGCCCAGCAGCTCGGGGGACTCGATGCAGCTTTCCAGCTCGCGTACGAATTTACTGCAAGCAGCATTCATTTATGGCATACGATCACAAGTCTACGCGCGACTTGAAACGTACAACACGCCAGCTCTATCACTTATTGCTCGCTATTATTACATAAGCAAATGATACAATCGCACAGCACTCTACAAAAATCTCGCTTTGCTTTCATTAATTAATGTGTAACAAATAGTAACATGTTGTTTCTTTTTATCAAATTGTTTAAAATAAAATAATTTTAAGAAAATATTTAAATATACGACAATATATTCAGTTGTGAATTTATTCTTTCAGTATTATTACAATTTATAAAGTACAGGATGCTTTAAATAATTGAAAACTAATGATACTCACTCTCGATGCCACTCGTATATCGCCTGGATGTTGCCGAAGATCATTCTGAGCCGTCGATCGCGGAGCCCGTCCGGTATTGGCGGATCAGAGTTAGGTTCCTGGCAAATTGTTATTATAATAGTTTAAGTGCAGTACATTTCAAGTTGCTAAGCTCAATAATTGATGCATAAAAGTTCCACGGACGGTTTTAAAATTATATTATATTCGTTAAGGCATCGCATAAACCAGTTGAGTTGCTACAGGGTCGATTGGGATGACTAGTTGTTTTTGTTTTAACTAGATTACGGATATACTGATTCAATAAAAATGTTCTCAATTTTAATCACTTTTTGAATGTAAATATTTGTTACTAGTATATGTGAATGAATGTTCACTTATATTATTAAAATTGTACTATGTGTTTTATTATATGTACACAAAACAAATATACTTAGTATTTACTTTTAATTTACATTATTGGGTACTTTATTTGATATGTAATTAAATTAAATAAAAATATTAAAAGTCAAATCTATTGTATCAAATAAAAATAAACAAATCCTTATCCTGATCAATATTTAGTACAAGTTTACCATCATATGTTTCATATATCCTTCGCAGACGAGCCGCAGATCGGCCACGTATATCTCCTCGGTGTCGTATAGCTCGCGCAGCACGTACTCGCGCTTCTTGAGTGTGGCCTCGACGCAGTCCGCGCTGGCCGCCTCGTCGTCGTCGTCGGCGCGCGGCGCCCCCACGCCGCATCCACCGTGCTGCTCCTGTCATAATTGGTAAAATCGTAAAATTCTATATGAGAACTCGGTTATAAGCTATTACAATATGTTACTTATAGTTTATAAAATTACAAAAATATTTTAAAATTTACATAAGTTTTAAATTTTATTTATCTGTGTTTTTAAATGCGCGTAACAACAGCCGCCTTGATATGATATCACACGGTCTTATGAACAAAGTGTCAACTGATCAACGTCACCTTTAATACTAGGTTATTAGCTTATTACCAAAGTCAGCGAATTTGTTTACAAAACCAACGGACGTCATAGCAAAGCAACATGCCGTCCAGAGTTCCCATTAAATGGACAGGAAAGAAAATGAAAAATTTAAATGTACTTTTGTGGCACTTGTCCATTGAATATAAAAAAATGTTATATAGTTGATTAGGACCTTAGGGGTCGAATAGAGACACTCTCCAAAAATAAATGTCCTCATAAAATATGCGTTACATCCAACAATTATTCTTAAATACCACCAACAAGAACATTTCTACGCATTTCTATATTAGCACCTATGTTTTAACAACATTACCTTACATTTTAAACATTTTATACAATTTGCTTTTATTAGAAAACATAAAAAAAATTGAACGTAGCGGGGTTCTAATTCGCGCTTCTTGGAAACCGTCCAATGGATCTGATCACTAAGTCCAACGTTCTCATGAAGCTACATCAAAATATAATATATATTGTTACAACTTGTGTATTTATGTTATTAGCATCTCTGTAGAGATTTTCGCAAATATCCGCTACCCAAGGATAGTAGTTTAGAATTATCATTTGGCAAGAGGGAACGCTATTCGTAAAATATCCCCCAAGAGCAGTGGTTTAAATAAAACGTTCAAATTTTTATACATTTTTTAAAAATAATATTTAGTTTACCAAGTGTGAAATAACACTTAATAAACTATTAAAATAATTTTGCAACTTTACGAGTATAATTAAAGTAGGTACTGGAAAAGAAGAGAAATTAAAAAATATATATGTATATTTCAAGCAAATAAATACGAAGAGAAAAATACACAAGCAAAACCATGCAAATAACCAGCAGACTGTAGATTCACTAAACTTAACTTGTGTACTGGAGAAAACCAAACGAAACTAAAACTTTAATGGAGAAGCGAAGAATACATTTCATAATATAAGTACAGAGAGAATAAGATACACTTGCGGCCTAAGCATTCTGTTTGTAAAACACAACAACATTTAACAATAGGAAATCAATGTATCTACTCGTATTTCTTACACCAAGTTACCTAAATTAGTGTGGGTGAACTACTTAGGCAGCAAGTGTTGAAGAGTATCACTCGCTCCCGGCATCAACTGAAGCGGCACCGTCACACACGATTGAGCACACCATTAATAATGCCCAACGATTATCGATCCCAATTAAAACAGGTGCAACTAAAACGAGCTGAAATCTAAAACCGCATCGCTATCTGCTTCTCATATCTTACAAAGTTTACACAAGCCCTTTGATACTATTGTAATCATTTGTATCAAATATTCTTGCTAAAAAGTTGCTATAAATATATAACTACATAACACAAATAAATATTGCAAATGAAACGATTTCCAGATACAACGCTACAAAAATAAAACAAAAAGCATTGAGTAATATCCATGCACAGTGCACACTCCATGCTCTGATTTTAATCGAACCATCTTTTCCTTGACAATTTGCTCTATTTCGGCGATATCCGCGGGACCACCGTTAGAGTCCAGCGCATCCATTGCCAATGAATTCTGAAAATGTCATCAACATATAACCTACATCTTAACAAGCACCTATTTTGCGCCCTTTTTGGTTAGTTATGAGTTAGAAAATAAGAAAAAAAGTACAATCATATAATAGTAATGATTTTAGAGAATGAATAAAAGAAGATTGAGGTAACAAAGTGCATATTTATACTGACCCGAGCAGCGGGCGCAGCAGCGGCGGTTGCTGGTATGGGTGCTTGCTGCAGTACCGCCTGCGGATCCTGTCAGATTAGCGAATCAACAAATCAACACTACGTATGAGTATACTATATTGTAAAAAATACATTTATGTATCTACAAGCTCAAGATGATTGTTGTTCTCATAATTAGACATTTGATTTTTTATTATCTATAAACTAACAAGAGTCTAATAAAGCAAAATGTACAATCGTGGATATGTGGAACGAAGGGTCCCTCAGTCTCCTTGAATATTCGTATATCGACTCGTATGTGTATCGACTTTCCAGCAATATAGCAACCAACCTAGTTGTGTATATCAATGCGCCGTTTGTTACTTGCCCTAACGAGATGATGTGTTTGATGTTCCTAATTGAATATAGTGCGCTCTAGTCTGGCGCCAGGAAATCAAAATTAATTTATGTCTTTGGCATGCCATTTAAACTTATTGTACATACTGAAAATATAAACTATTTTATCGTTAAAGGTTTGTATGATACACTTTATATAGTAAAATACTTTAATAACATGAATTAAAATGTTGCTTATATAGATTAATTTTGATAATTTATAATTTAACGCAAATAAATAAATAATAATTAACGTAATGGGCAATCTCAGTATTTAAATTTTCCGAGAAATTTTCTTACTGGATGGGAAAACTTCTTTGAGAGATTTCACGTCACTGCTCGAAGAAAAACATGAATTGACACAATTTTAAAATATTAATTGTACAATGTTAGTTTATTTATAAGTTCTCACGTACTCGTATATACGCACAAGTTATGAACGCTTAGTTACAGACAGCATAATCCTACTATTTAATTATTGCATAATGTTTACATATTTAAATGTAAAACAGAAAAAAAATGCCTTTATTTTTTTATCATAAATAAGTTAAGATATGAAATGTGATTTTTGTGGTAAAAAAATCATAAATGATGAAAACAAAATAGAATTTAAATTTACCAATCATGTACACATATATTATACATGTAAAGATATTTTAGTCACATGCGCCAAAATTACTACCATTATAAAAAAAATTAACTATATAGGGGAGAGTAACCAATATTGTACCGGCGCTTAAATTGGACCGATGCTAT
>DVQK01000352.1:0-12003 GCA_018231685.1 Heliconius clysonymus
GTCGGTTTTGCAGTCACACCTCGTGCCGCTGCGCCACGACCGGCCTCACCTAAAAATAAATATATTATCGTGAAAAACAATAATGAGAGAATTTAAGTAAGTTATATATAATTTTAATGCATTATTTTGCTAAATCAACGTAGCTTTTCCATTGAAAAGAATGAAGAAAACTATTTTCTTTTTCACTAGGCAAGAAATTATAATTTTTCATGTATCCGTACGTCCCAACGTACAGTTTGTTTATTTTAATATATTATTATATTAATAATAGATATATCTTATATACTTAGTTTACGTGAATGTTATTAAATATTATACATATGTAATAGGCTAATCATTTAGCTATTATATTCCCATAAAGCGCGTACAAACATCCCACTTTATAGGTGTCGTTTAACCGTCGACGTTCATTTTAGCTAAGATATAGAGGTGCCTCTCTATAATTACGTGATAGATTCATGTAAATTATGCTTTTAAGATAATTTTCATGTGTGGTCCTTATGACAGAAGGCGCAAAATTTTAATGCTAATAGTATAACCTTTCATTTTACAATTGTAAAACTTATTATTGAAGAAAGTATTATGACCGACGCATCCAATTGTGTTATAATTTAGGTAAATTGTTTATATAAATTTTAATTTATTGTTTATTTTATTACGTACCTACTTGAGTCGCTTTCAGCTATTACGTATTTGAATATTTATTTATTAATTAATTAACGTGTGCAAGCAACAATGATTTAATTATAGCTACCTATATGATTCTGAGAAAGCTCTACCTATAGTTGTTTGTAGTTCAAGAAGAAGAAGAAGATCTGTAACAATGACAATTTTATAAATATATCCTAAATATGCTAATAACCTTAATTAATTATTATTGATTAATAACCTTTTATTTTATATAAACATTGCATTAAGATATTTAAATCGCAAAACTAAAATATAATATAATAAGTCATTTATGAAATAAACAATAAAGCAAAAAAAATAAATTTGATAAATCATAATAATAAAGTCAATAGATATCTGTAGGTTAGACAAGCTCTTCTGTCTCGTCGTATTGATGTAAAATTTATTTAATCTTACTTTGTTACAAATAATAATATGCCCTTACGTATATGAGAAGGTTTTACCTACGGGAAAAACCTTCTTATAACCTCTTTAATACTGTAAATATAGTTTAAGAAATGTAGCTTATTAATTAATTTTAACTGAAAATAAAAATAAAACAAATACTTAGATACTCTTAGTAAAATTTCTATAATTAAATCTTTTCACATTTTTCGTACTGTTAGAATGTTAGGGAGGTAATTGTTATTTTTGTTTTATTAATAGTTGTTTCGTCAAAAATTAAAAGGCATAATAACATAAGTAGTTTCTTATTGGTTTTTCTAACACATTATTTTTATTATGATTTATATAGCCTAATTATAAATAATTTTTACATAAATTGTAACATATGTGTTATTCTGAGGTATAAGCTATATTACTTTAAATTTCCATTTAAATACGTTTAAATGAAATGTACTTTTTGCATGTAAAGTACATCCATATTTATGAACTTTCACATTTATAATGTTAGTAGGATAGGTTTGCTAAAAAGGCTATTTATGTTTTAAAAGTATCCATATCTTAATATTCTGAAATATGATAAGACAAAAAATCAGCGCTGTATACCTACAGACAAGTCTCAAAGCATCCGCTGAGTCCCATTCCTTTAACTGTTTTACCAAATTTTCAGTGGAATTTTCATTTTCTAAACCGCTACTAATTAAGTTTGTATGCAACTACAATCCAAAACGATACTTAATTCATATTTTCAAATTATACAAAATGATCTGAACACATAACTAAATAATACCAAGCCCATAATTTTGCCAAAATGAACAGATAAATAATATATGTATGTATACGCGATTTATTTAAGTAGTCTGTATTCGAGATACATACCTATAGTAATTTATTTTTATTTTGAAACATGCATCCAAAAGGGCCTTTGAAACAATGTAGCCATTGTGTGGGCGATTACTATAATATATTATTAGTTATTGGTTATCGACGAGGTATGTTAACATTTGTAATACCTGCGTCGAATAGCCGATTACGCCATGATTGCAGAGCGGCGTTTGTAATTGAAACGCGGCTGAACGCATCTGCCTCCACCCTCTGTCATTATCTGTGCGTTTTTTTTTTATTAATTGTCAACGATGATTTTGGCAGTCAATGTGTGGTGTTGTGTTTGATGGAATCTTTTTGGTTAATTCGTACTTTACATATTTTTTTAATATGGTGTAAGGCCCAATTGCGATTTGTTGTCCTTTTGTCCATATGCAATTTCATTAAAAATATATATATTGTTATTATAAAACTGAATACACTTTTGATTTTGCTATGTAATTTGTAGCGCACAAAATGTCGTAAAGAATAGAAAGCGACATCTAGAAAATGAGCTTTAAATATGCTTACCGGTGTCATTAAAAATGGACCACTTATAAAATAACAGTGCAAATCAATGAGCTCTCAAAGGCGTCAAAATTTACACGCATTGAGCCATTCAAAAAACACAAATTGACTATATAAGCGTAATTTAAACGGACGTTGCAAAAAATCCATTGTTGCCGCCACAAAAGAAGACATCACGGTTAACAATAGTTCCAAATTCGAACATGCGTCAAAAGGAAAGGCGGGAATTGTCTATGCTCCATATGCTACGAGATTAACATATTAAAAAGTAAAGTAATTTGTCATTGGCGGCTTGATTGAGGAAGTCATCTTGGCAACGGAAATAATATTTTTTTAACATCCCCCTCGGCGTTACATTATTGTGATTGTGATATCTATATCATTACTAGAGCGTTAGATGATTGCAACAAATGATAATGTATAGAGTTTTTGTGCTAGGTAAAAGTTTTAAAATAAAATGAGGGGAGGGCACTAAATATTTCACAATCGATACAGTTATATAATATGAACGGGTTTTATATTGTATAAAAAACAGTCCATATAAATTACCTTTAGTATTTGAATGTTTTATGTTTATATAAACGAGTAGGTACAAACAATGTAAATTATACAAAAATATATCTTGGCTGTATCCCATTATCTACAAGGCCAGAACATGAGCATGTATGTCACCATCTAACATCTGACTAACACATTAAACATAGTTACGATGCAATCGCGGTAATGATTCGTAATGAATGTACTATTCCTGCACTATTTTAACTTTTTTAGTTCAAATAATATTGACAGATATAAATAAGTATGTCGGGTATAAGCAGGCATGGGAAATCGTCGTAAATTTTAAAATATAGAAATAAAATCATATTAAATTCAATAAAGATACCTGATACGTAATTTATATTAAATTGATCTAATATTTCTAACCCCTGAAAAAAAGACATTAGTTGACTCATTTTGTCTATGGTCGTCAAGCGCGAGTCCGGGATTATTATATTTTATTATCCCACAAATTGTGCTACAACCTCCTGTGGGGTCCAAAGGTGTCAGAACCGGCACGTTTGTATTGCCTCTATTATGAAAAGAAAAAAGGGAAGCAAAAAGTCGCTCCCGCTATTAAAGTACAGGGTGCTTTTAGCCAATAATACGTTTAGAATTCGCTGACTAATTGATTGTGAATGGTTATATTTAATTGGAAAACGATAGGCCCATGGAAACCGTTGATAGCAGATTTATGTACTTTTTTGGAATCGATGAGCATATAAAATCCCTTGTTTAATTTTTTGATTTAAAAGAAAAAGAAAAAAATTGACTTACCTATGTATTTAGTATCTATGATTATTTATTAATATTTATTTAAATTTATATTTCTATTTCTTCGCGTCGAGGCAAAAATCGGCGTTAAGTTCCACCACTCACCACGCTAAGTAGCCTTCAAAGTTCTGCGGAAAGTGTTCTCTGCCTACCCTGCCGTGTGATACAGCGTGAAGCTGATTTGATTTTGATTTTTGATTATTTATTATAGACAATGGATCATTGACGTTTAAATAATTTACAACATGTAAGAATTTAAATGAAAATTGGTTAGTGTCATAATCTTACCCTTCACTTTAAAGAGAAACAATTATATATAGATTATTCTAATCTTATTCTAGGACATTAAGGACAAACATATATAGAGACAAGGTGTCTCTCTCTTACTTCTATAGTAGGAGTGATGCAGGTGCTGTCGATTAATTTAATTATATTATTTGGGTACACCTTCATCGACTGCTATCTTGTCCATCTGTGATATGATGGTACAGTCCGTTTAATGAAAGAGGGTGCGCTTTTGGTTCTTTTTTTTTGTGTAAAAAAAACGATATTTTTCTTTGATATGACTGGCATTATATTAGAAGTTTATCTTGAAAATTATTAAATATTATACTTATGTTCTTATTTGTCATAAGTCATAGGTAATGCACATGCCTTTTTTTGTTTTTTTTTTCAGGAACGTAAATTAAAATGAAAAGTTTATTTTTCAGCTTCACGCTGTATCCTGCATGTAGAAAATTAAAAATTATTTTGAATAATGAAATATTAAACCTTTTACAAAAAAAAAGATGTTAATTCTGAATTATATTGCGCTTAACTTTTACACAAAACAATTCGTGATACACTAAAGCATCATAATATAAGACAATTTCAAATTAAAATATAAAATGTTAAAAATGAGTTGCACCATCGTGCAGCAATCGTATCGCATCACAATATAGCCGACCATTATTTAATAACCCCACATTTGGACACCCGGGCGGAATTACAGCCGTCTGTAAATAGACCGCGGGCTTTGTGGAACACCGACGTATGTCTCGAATTAATATGAACTTTGTTTTGTTTAATTATAGTAGCTATCTAGTTGATAAAAAAAACGATTGTAAGGCATCCTCGTGGCACGGTTGAAGGTATAACTACAAATGTATTTACATATATATTATAGAATTTACAAGTTAAATCTTGCGGGAAAAGACTTCTTGTTTTGTTAAAAAAAATAAAATAGCGAAATCGTCAAAACAAAAAAAATTATAACGTTTGGTAACAGGTACGTTCCTCCATATAAAATAAGTGTGCTAATTAAATGAATAAAATTAAAGTTGAAGTGTGAATTCCGCATGCCCCACTAAAAATATAAGATATAAATTATATTTATTTGCCATTGTAAATGTTAATACCTGTGTGATACATACAAAGTATGTAAGATGGGAGTTTTTTTGCTTAATGCTAAATAAAATTTAATTTATTATTTTATTATTCAATAGAATTTATATTAGTAAAGAACTGGTACCTATTTAGTAATTATTATTAAAGCTATAAGTGAATTACCTCCAGAATTCGGCGGAAAGTGAAGAACGAAAGTGTCTTAATGGGAAAGGAGTGTCTTATCACTATGTTCCCAGGTTCCCTCTGCCCTGTTACATGCGAGATACAGCGTGATATAAAATAAATATAATAAATAAACAAAATAAAAGCGCATTTTAAATCTCAATATCAACTGTAACATAAAAATACTACTAGTGCATAAATAGAATTTTAGATACGTGACAGAAATCATCATTAAGTTAAATAAAAAACGTCCATTAAGTTTCACACCTTTCTAATACTTCTGATATTGATTTAGATAATAGATTTCTATCGATTCATTTTTTACCAAAACCGTTCAGTAATTATGGGCATTTAGACGAATTTAGTGGGTTTTCTGAGTTTTCTATATATAAGTAAGGTTTTTTTTGGCATAGGCGTGGCTTGGCTATTAAATAGATACCTACTCGTGTAAGTTAGTAAAAAGTTTGTATATTATTATTGAATAGGAATATAAGTTATTTAATATTAAATATAAGCACATAAATGAGTGCTTACGGAAAACGAAGTGCCTAGACTCTACATTCACTTCTACCTTGCTAAATATATCTAGACTTAGGTATAATAAATCGATCGTAACAGATCGATGTCTACATGAAAGATATACATATAAGAAAAAATGCTATTGGTGGCATCAATTTAAAAATCATTGCTTTTAGTTTTTTTAATAAGGTAACAAAACTAATTTAATTTGTTTTATTTTGGATTTGATAAATATGATTTTAAAAATGTTTGTCTATGCGTTTCTTCACGCTAATCTCAGAAACGGCTTAACCGATTTTATTGCAGTTTTCACAATTTTTTGGTAAGCTACCCTTAACATTTAGTGTGTGTTTTATTTCAATCTATATTTATAAATTATAAAGCGTTTTAAGAAACGTTGTTCGACAAAATTGCTATAAACTGTTTTATTACATTGTTTAGATATTGTTTTTAAATGATATTATTATTAGAAAACAAAAATAATGTAGATTAGTAAATTAATAATAATATTATTAAATATTCCATAATTTATTCTGTTCTTAATGTGCCTATTTTAAAAGTGGTATACTTACATATAATATATTTATAAAAAATATATATATTTTCTTGCTGTTAAAATACGAGCTAATATAATTGTATTCTGTTATGAAAAGAAATACAGCCAGAGAAGTAACTGAGTATATTACGATGATACCACACATCATTTATTAAGATACAATGAATATTTCACATAAAAAGATAATATAAAAATGACAATATAAGTAAGAATTTCGATTGAACCATCCCTTTTGTTTTGTTACGCAATAAGATATATTTTTTCATTATAAGTATAAAACATTAAAAAAAAAACGTACTTTAAAGAAGAAAAAAGTCTTAATTACAATTAACTTATACAATATAAGCGAAAAAAAATAATATTAAACACCATCTGCATGTAAAAGGAGTAATTTAATATCTGTATTGTTGCTTTAATTAAATGCACATAAAGTGAGATCCTTAAAGTTGGATGACTGAATGACTGTAGAAATTTCTATAGTCCTTTGATCATCCACTTTCCAAAAATTACGAATCTTTTTCAACGCCGTCACGACTTATACTTCCATTATTAAAACACGCGAACCATTTTTCATTCAATATAAATTTCAATGTAGATCACGAAGTTTCTTTTATACGCTTGTAATTGTTTTATACAAATCTACTCTTTATAGAAACACAATAGATGCTATATTCGGGTGTGAGAATAAAGGCAGATGGCACAATATGCGGGTTCAGCGTACTAAAGATCGAGCGTCGAATTATTTTCTTATTGGCGCGATTGTTTGAGAAAATGACTTTTAATAAAGGAACGCGTTATGAATCTGACAAAAGTCGCTTCATTTGAATTGGTATCGATTCTTGATATCGTCTGGTCTTCCAACTTGCGAGACTTTTTTTTCCCCTGTCACTTTGCGTCTACCTAATAAGTTTCTTGAAAAAAAAATACGATTGTACAATATTCAACAACTAACACTAAGGTGTAGAAAGAGTTAGGAGAACAGAAAGCCATTACATTTTTTGTAATTAAAGTTCAAATGTCATGGCTCTCTGTTCTGCACTTTCCACCCGAATTCTAAACGTGGGGTGTTTGTTGTATGGTAGAACTCAACGTCGCGCCTTTCGTCCTCGGCAAGATGACAAAAGCACGGTAGTATCCGCAGTAACGAAAAAGTACAACAATAAATAATTCGTTTTCCAGACTGGGGACCGAACCCACAACCATCGCTTAACCCACGGTAACAAAAGGTTTATTTTTTAAATTTTTACGTTAAGTGATAATAAATAAATAAAAAATACTTAACGCGAATGTTTATATTTATTTAACATACATTATTTCTACTTGATAATTCTCCCAGCTGCACGGTAGGCCAGCGATAAGTGATTAGAGCAAATCTCATAATTAAATTATATTTACAAAACTTTCTGGTCTCTGGTTGGTTGTAGATAAAGAGGTTTGTTTACCTAATTGACACAATTGTTTCTTTATTACAAGAATTATTTTTTTATAAACCCATAGGTATATTAATCCTATATTTTTTTTTTTAGTCTTAAATTATATTCATATTTGTGTATAGTTTATAAAGACTTATATTGCAAGGATCTCTATATACCCGATATACCTAAAGTATCACATGGAAAAATTAAGAATAAATTAATGTATATTATGAATAAAAAAATATTTTTACAAAATAAATGCATCCTAAAATTAAATCTGCTGGTATTTATATATATGAAAAGTTCCAAAATACCTACATGTAGTGTAAGAAGACAACTGTAGGTATAACAATATACCGGTAATATATGATAAATATTAGGGAAGAGTAGCCAATTAATGACAATTTTTCACAACTTTCCACTTAAATCCTGAAAACTGTCTTTATTATATATTTAAAAATACATATTGTGAATAAATAGTTCAGGAGATACATCGACTATTTCTATATTTTTCACATATTATTTTAACATTATTATTTTGCCAAATCACACGTTTTTTTTTAATTACTAGCATACTTTGACCAATTATTGGCATTAAGAACTGTACGTCGACAAATAAATCTATGCATTAATATGTAAAGTAAAAACTTTGTAGCCCATTTTACAAAAAATGTGCGGACGTAGGAGTACGAAATTTGGCATGATGCAGCTTATATAGAAAAGGAATGGAAAATGCTAATATTATTTAAAATAATGCATAAAAGTTACACAAAATTATGTACTATACGTGTCAACGGGACCTCCAGTTTATTAAAAAACATATTTTTTCAGCGTCATACCGCTGTATTCTATATATAGGATGGAAGATACAGAGAACCTTGAATCAAGATATTTCGTTCTCCCTATTAGATCTAGAGGTCATTGTTCTAATATATTATTAATATTTAATTTAGATAAACAGCGCGTATTGAAAATAAAATCATTGGTAAACAGTAAACATCAATTCTTGCCATATTTATTATTATATTAGGTAGTTAATGGATCCAGCTTCTATAATTGGCAAATGGCAGAGGCACCGGATAGCAATTGCTAAAATTTGGAAATATTGCATTTCTGACTTTTGTTTATTTTAGGTATATTTATAAAAAATCGGAATACCTACTACATGTACAAACTAAACCTCTAAAAATATATTTATAATATTTCTGTAAAACCAATTATTAAATAGGTACTTTAGTTATATATAAAAAAGCTCAAATAATGTGCATGACGAAATTTGCATTTGCATTAAAAGTAACAGTATAAATTTACATAAGTAAGGCTCTTAGCTTAGCAAAACAATTGCTTTCAATGATCAAATCAAACAACATTCGGCTTTTTTATCGTACCGTCGCTTATTTACTATTTAAATAAGTAGCAACATCGTATTATGTGTTCTTACTAAAGATGGAGTATCAAAATAAGGTCATCTTCACGCTGTATTTCACATACAGCAGGGTAGGCAGAGGGAACCTAGTGTTAAGACACTCCGTTCCCCACTTTCTGCCGAATTCTAGAAGGAACTCAACGACACCCTTTGCCTCGACACCAGAGCGAAGAAACAGTAATATAAATTTCTCAAAAAAAAATAGATCACTTTACACTTGGTTTTCTCAAAATCTTAAGTTTTTTTTACCTACAAACAAAGTAATTTGAAGGTGTTTGTCGTGTCGCGCTCTGTGGCTGGCAACCTATAGGCCCGCTAGTGTTGCGACGTCTTAAATTGAAAACCGCAACAGCATTTCAATTTAAGACGAGGAAGCCGCGGTGTAATTTAAATATTTGACAGATTTACAAACTAATTTGAGTGATAGCTCAATTTCGTAAAAACACTTGCACGATTGCGAAAACGGTCAGTCCTTGATTACAATAAAGTCGAAAAAAAGAGCTACAAAATCGAAAAAGGTGTTATATGGCTTATGCCTATACAAATGGTTATTTATTAATTTAATTTTATATATTTATAAGGCCCACCAACAAAAACACAATCAACATATGGTTGAGAATATATTTAAACAAATTTCTCATTTAAGACACACCCGTTCCCCACTTTCCGATGAATTCTAGAGACATCGTGTGTTAAGTGGTAGAACTCAATGCCGCGTATAAAATTATTAATTGCACATTTAATACTTACGTGATGTGAGCTTAATTATATTTATAGAAGGCTTCTGTCACTTAGCACATAACACATAACAATTAAAATCCAGTGTTAGTTAAATACATACAATGTACTATACAATAAAAATTAAGTTACAAACAACATAAATAGCTTATAGCTTTTTGAATTTAAAAATAAAGAGAATTTGTAACTGATATTTGAATTTATTTACAATTTTTCTAAGTTTAATGACAAACAAAAGATATGACAATAAAATAAACGCACGTAATAGACAAAGAGCACAGGGTCCCCAGACCTAGGTCATTTAAGCGAAGCCGAAAATTTCAGGAATAATAGTTTATTGTGTGGGTACTTACTAACTTGAAAGTGTGGCCTCTTCAGAGATAGCGCCAATTAGAGATACATACGTTAAAGTAGAAACGCTCGTTTTTAAATATATTTTTAAGAATAATGTCTAATTTGTATATTTTATTATTCTTCAGGGCGGCAACAACTTGTTGACCATACTGTAAATTACGACATAAAAACCGGACAAGCGCGAGTCGGGTTCGCTCACCGAGGGTTCTGTACAAAAATTGTAGGTCTCGAGCTTTTTCTGAAATTCAAGCTTAGCTTAGCCAGATCCCTTTCATATGATACCTCACTTGAACTAGCGGCTTTACTACCAAATTATGCCCCCTTTTAAGACTATAGCTTTTGTGGATTTAACCAAATCAAATGTATAGTTTTCTAATTTTTCCTAACTAGTGCTACCTGTAGATGCTAGCTGCCAAATTCCATAATTCTAGGTCAACTGGAAGTACCCTATTAACTTTGATTCCCTTTACAGGGTGGAAATATGCGTTTATTGCAATATAAACGGCACTATCTTTTTTTTTAAGTAAATGTAGAAATGCAATGAAATTAGGGAATCAAAGGACCGCAGATCTGAGTGCATGGTTTGAATTTCAATTCGGTATCTCCGGAGCGATAAGCGTTCCGGAGATAAAGGCTCTTAACAGACAGACAGACAACAAAGTGATCTTATAAAGGTTCCTTTCTCCCTTAAAAGGTACGGAACTCTAAAATAATGTGTCAAAGACCATCCAGTTGCGTAAATAAAAAATCTACACAAATACTAGGTACCTATATGGGTACACATAGGAGAACTAAAATAAATCGATATTCCATTTCAGATTGGAACTATAAATACGATATACCGATATGTATGGAGTACAATAACGCGTCGATTTGCTCAACACATTAAACTGCTACTAGCTATAAATAAACCACCATTGTTCAAATACTGAGTTGACTAATCGACTTCAGCTAAATACATCTAACACTGAATTTGTTATTTAATTTGATTAAAAATAAATTCCTCTCAAATATGTCTAATGTTGGAACACTTAATTTTTTTTAAATATATGGTTATTGATAAATATCATTAAAACTCTCATTAAACAAAACTTATAAATATTGTATGTAAATCATTACATAGTTTTGAGTTCAAGATCTCGGTTAAGTCAAAGAAAATTATGTAATTGAGTATTATTTTTATCTACCTGCATTTGTAAGTAGAAGTATTCTACTTATTAAGAAAACGTATAAAAAATTTAACGTCGCGGGATTCGAACCCGCGCCTCCTGGTTCGAATCCCGCTACGTTAAATTTTTTGTACGTTTTCTAAATAAGTATTTTTCTTTCCTATGTTTGGAATAACACTTTAAAAAATGTTTAATAACAGAAGTATTCTACTAGGTTCACATTGGACATTCCATAAAACTGGGTGTATTTACAATTTTATATGACTTTTCAATTAACGCGGTCCTATGGGCAGCACAATTTTTTATTTTTAACACATTATATCTAAATATTTTTTATAGTTATTAATTTAATACTCCTAGAAATTATTCTTTAATATAATCAATTAATTTGCTAATTTATTTCTCTAAACAACAATATATCTTAAATTTTTATGTTTAGATATATTTCAATTACTTATGAAAAAACCGATTGAAATATAAACATAAAAGTCGTAAATCGTGTGT